>JH430222.1:0-11886 GCA_000239455.1 Strigamia maritima
TGAGATTTATGTAAAGAATAAGAACAACAAGCCTATGCTACGATTTGTACGAGATAGGGGATTGTTTAAATTATGTGCGACCAAGGATGGTTCGAAGTCTAGTTTATTGTTTTCGGAGGTAGTCAAGAACGGAGTTTCTAACAAACCCAAAGTTAACATAACTGAGACCAAAGCTTCTAGTGATTTAGAATTGTGGCATCGTAGATTGATGCACACAAATGTCGATTCTCTGGTTAAAATGTCTAGGGAAAGTGTGACTAGGGGCTTGCCGAATTTAACTAAGAGGGATTTACAATGTACAACGTGTATACGAGCTAAACAAACCAAGAGGTTTGGGAAAGCAAAAACCAAAATAACCACCAATGGGGTATTAGATCTTGTCCACACTGATGTATGGGGTCCTACTAAATATGAGAGTAAGGGCGGGGCAAGATATTATGTATCATTTATCGATGACTACTCCAGATGGGTGAAAGTTTATGTAATCAAAAATAAATCCCAAGTTAACGACTGTTTTGAGGATTACATTAAGTATATCGAAAAGTTAACGGGTAAACATATCAAACGTATTAGGTCTGATAATGGGAAGGAGTACGTTAATGACAAGATTTTGAAAATCCTCAAAGATAATAATATTAAGCATGAGCTAACCAACATCTATTCGCCTCATATGAATGGTGTGGCTGAAAGGTTTAACAGATCAGCCATTGAGGCATTGCGAGCGTCTATTATAGATGATGGTTTGGATAAGGTGTGGTGGGCCGAGGTATTAATGACCTTTACTCACGTAAAGAATCGATTAGCTCAGAAGTTGTTGGGAGGCTTAACGCCTTATGAAAGAATTTTCGATCGTAAGCTAACATCAATTATTTTCGTGTAATTGGATCTAGGTGTTATCGTTTATTGCCAAAAGTTCAGAGAGACAGTAAATTAGGGGACGTATCCAAGGAGTGTATTCTTGTGGGATACTCATGGAATACTAAAGGTTATCGCGTCTACGATCCAGACGAGGATAAAATCTATAACACACAAGATGTGCGTTTTGTAGAAACCCAACGTAAAGATGATAAAGATAATATTGTTAATTTGATGTTACTGGTGATGGGACCGGGGGAATAATGTTAATGCTCCTACTTCCATACCTATTGTTCCCAAACAAACAATGCCCAAAGTTATTTCAAAGATTGAACAACCTAAGGTAGCTGAATGTTGGGAAAGGAGGGCTAAACAGCGACCAATGACAGGCAGTCATCCCGGTCGTTATGACGCCACTTTATCATTTAAGGGACAAACGTTTAGGTCTTCTAAAGCTGTAATCAAATTTTGTGAAGAAAATGATATTGACTATTCCACAGAGAGTGTTAAAGATTCATTCAAGTACAATAACCCATATGTAGGGACGTGGGATATTAAGGAAGTTGCCGACGGGGGAAGGGTCGATTATTCTCCTAGTGACTCGCCGGATGAGGCTGAGGGTCCGTCAACTTCAAGTTGTACTAGTCAATCTCATTCAGTCGATTTGAGTGTTTACTTCAATGGGTTAGAATGCTCAAATGTTGATCTAGCCAATCCATTAACGTATAAGGAAGCAATTGGTGCTCCTGATAGGGTTGACTGGGAGTTGGCCATGGATGATGAGATTAACACTCTGGCGGAAAGAAATGTTTTTATTGAAATAGACAAAACCGATAACATGAAGGTTTTAGATCATAAGTGGGTTTTTGTACGCAAGCGTGACTTGGCTGGCAAGGTCATACGCCATCGTGCTAGGCTAGTTGCTAGGGGGTTCCTGCAAGAGCAGGGTACAGAATTTAACGAGGTCTATAACCCAGTTGTCAATTTTATTGTCGTTAGATTTTATTTATCGTTTTAATTTGTTTCTGAAGTGGGTTGACACACATCTCGATGTCAAGTGTGCGTTCCTGTATGGAGATCTGCCGGAAAATATCTATATGTCGATTCTGGAGGTGTTACATCCTAGTAAGAACAGGGTTTGGAAGCTTTGCAAATCCTTGTACGGTCTTAAACAAGCCGGGAGGCAATGGTACCTCAAGTTGGGTGAGGAGATAACTAAGTTAGGGTTTAACAAGTTTGTTTCTACCCAATGTGTTTATCGCTTAGGATGGGATATTATAATTTTATTTTATGTTGACGATATCATTGTTTTTGTCGAGAAATGAAAAAGCTAAACTACGAGCAGTGGGTTTATTAAACAAAGCTTTAAGTGTGTGGATTTAGGTGAAACAAAGAGATTTCTCGGTATCGACATCTTACGTGACTCAAAGGGAATCCAGTTCAGTCAGACGACCTATATTAGTGAGTTAGCTAAAAGATTTAGCGGCTTAGTGTTTAAACGAGTTGCTGAGCCATTTAAAGTTGGTTTTGATTTGGCGGAACTGAATCTGGATGGTGATATTCTTAATCCATCAGACTATCCCTATAGGACATTAATAGGAGTTTTATTATTTATTTCTCGTTATACCAGACCGGATATTTGCATTGCGGTTGGTATATTGGCTCGATATAATTCCAGGCCTACTCTGGTACACTGGAATTGTCTATTGCACTTGTGGAATTATGTACTAAGTACAAAAGATAAAACTATCCATTTAAGTAATGAATTTAATTTATCAGTTAACTGTTTTGTCGATGCTAGTTGGGCTACATCTCCGGGTGATAGAAAGTCTGTTACTGGGTACATTGTATGCATTGGTAGTAATCCTGTAATATGGAGAACGACGAAACAGAATTTGGTTACTATGAGTGCTATGGAGGCTGAGTTAATAGCATTATCTGAGTTAGTGAAAGAGATCATTTGGTTCAGACGTCTGTTAAGCGAAGTCAGTAATGTCCGGAGTTTAGACTTTAGTAAAATTTCTGTGAGTTGTGACAACCGGGCAGCCATACACTTCATATGTAATGTAGTGGAAAATGCGAAAACGAAGTATATTGACGTAAAGCTTCAATTCGTAAAAGAAAATTATCAAAGTGGTTTATTTAATTTGCAGTACGTTTACACCAAAAAGAATTTGGCGGACATACTAACAAAACGTGTAAATAAAGACAAAATAACTGAGTTATGTAAATACTTAGATATATATGTTTAATAGCTGTACTATGTTACTTTTGATGGGATAAATACAAACGGGGGAAAATGTTATTTTATACTCGTATTTATTTGTATTTATTCAATGTTTTATGTTTCTATTTATTACATTTGTTTGTCTCTAATATATTATCTGTAAAGAGTGTTTTATTTAATACTGTTACCTATAGACTTCCGTAGGTTTTTTGGCGCCACCTATATGTTTTTTCAATAAAAGTTAACACTTGCGAATTGCAACGTGTCCTAGCAACATGTCTCACCTCATTCTCTGCACAACACACTGGATTTAAAGCACCGACACTCATCTAATTGAACACAAACCAGAGGAAAATCGAGTGGCATCGCGCAAATGTCGAGTTTGCGTGGGCTTTGTAACGCGATGCCTTTGGGCGCGGACGATTTACCCGCAACCGTAGATGCCCCAGCACCCACCATGGCTGTTCGCAAGCGTCGAAGAAAAACGGAAAAAAGGAAATTGACGCAGAAGGGTGCGGGGCGCGTGCGGAAACGCCGGAGAGTGCAAACGCGAATCGCTTCCCTGATTGGACGTGGTCGGCGCGTAAGGAGACGTTAAGTCCGAAACATCGCTCACAGCTCCCAATTTGGCTGCGGCAGTAGACGACGCAAGACGTGTTGGCGAAGGCGCAAGACCAAACCCAGTTTGGATATATTTTAAAAAGCAACAATGGGAGATTTACCGCACGAGAATGCCATAATGGGCACTTTGTCACAAATGGAAATGTTTTCTGCCCCTTTAACACAAATCAGCGTGCTCAGTAGCGAATACACAGAGTATAAACCGGTTTCATCTTTAAGCAACGCTGGCCCTATAGAAATCCTCGTTTCCGGACAATCTGATGCATATTTAGATTTTGCCTCCTCTTATTTATATTTGAGCGTAAAAGTGGTTAAAACCGACGGAACAAATATGGCCGCTGGAGCGCAGGTTTCCATCGTCAATTTATTGATGCATAGTTTGTTTAGTCAGTGTTCCATGTATTTGAACGAGACTCTGATTAGTTCTTCCAATACGTGTTATCCCTACCTCGCCCTGGTGAGCAGCATTCTAAACTCGACGCAAGACGCAGCCAGATCGCAACTCATAGCAGCGGGTTATCACAAGGATGCTTGCGCGGACATGAACGATTTGGACAAAGGTGGTCTTAAAGATCGCAAGATTTACGTGGGGGCGAGTCGAACTTGGGATTTGGCCGGCCATTTGCATTGCGAGCTTATGAACCAGCCGCTTTACCTGATAAACGGGGTAGATTGTCGCATAGTGTTGACGCCATCTAGACCGGAATTTCATTTGGTGTCCACCGAAGCGGTCGACACTTTCAAAACGGTGATTTCCAACCTCTCGTTGTTTGTGAAAAAAGTGGTGCCATCTCAGCAGGCATTGATGGCTCATTCTCGGCTGTTGCAAACCAACAACACGGACAAATATAAAATTCGCCGTGTTGAATGCAAGGTGTTCACCATAGCATCGGGAAACAGCCAAGCTTCCATCAGTCACGCTGCGCTTGGAAATTATCGAGAACACATTACTATAGCCATGGTTAAAAGCAGTAGTTTTTTGGGAGATATAAAAACAAACCCTTACCATTTTAAAACATTTAATTGTAATTATCTTTGCATCTCGCTGAACAACAAAACATATCCGGCACAACCCTTTCAGCAAGACTGCAAAAAGTAATGCAGCTCGCGAATATTTGAATTTGTTTGCTTCGACTGGTCGTCTTGGCCAGAACGATGGAATAGATTTGACATTTATGGATTTTGTAAGCGGGTTTGTGGTTTTCCCAATAGACACGTCCGCTAATTTATCGGTGGTGGTTATTTCTCATTGAGAGCGTAACCCTTTTGGCATTGGTAGAATACAACAGTTTAATAGAAATTGATCAGATGCGGCAAGTGCGCATTAATTATTGATAAACATGAACACAAATCAGTTACGTGAAATTGTGGCGCACGATGGGAAAAATGTCAAATGGTTTTGGAGGCATGTTGTCTATCGATAGATTGCCCCTCGATGTAGGGTCGAATAGATCGTATATCATCAATTTAGAACCGAGTCACCTGTCTGGATCGCACTGGACGTGCGTTTTCTTCGATAAAAAGAAAGGCGTCGCCAATTATTACCGATAGTTTGGGCGAAAAACCACCCGCTTTGATATGGCAATTTATGCGAAGAAATGCAAAAACGATTAAAATAAGTCGCGATCAAATCCAAGGAAGTTGCGCCGTAGTATGCGGGCATTGGTGTATTTATTATTTGTATTACCGGACCAGAGGATACGCTTTGAAAAATTTGATCGCTCGTTTTAATCCAATTAATCATGCCTGTAATGATTTTTACGTGTTTCAATTTGTTAATCGAGTCTTTAACCGTAGATATAAAACCATGTACGATTATAAATGCGTGGCAGAAAGTAATAAATAAATGGAAAAAAAATATATATGTTTTTATTCTTTTTTATTTATAATCCAGTCTTTGTACAAAATGCAAGTAAATTTGGCGCATCTTGGATTCCTGTTGTTTGAAATGGCACTGTGAAAAATACATTGATTTTCTCTACTTGTCTTTTCGTATAAAATCTCAATTGGGGGTTGAGCAATGTGCACCACTGGGACGTCGTCGACGTGCGGTATTGGGTGTCCAACAAAGCCGAGTGAATGGGCGTGCTCGTGCAAAAGGAGACAATCTAAGTGAAATGAGGCGATGATGTCTGCAATCGTTTCCTGTTCTAAATGCGCGTAACGGTCGTCAAATTTCAATCCGTGTACGTGATTATAAAGCCACATCGCATTTGCTTTCCACCTAGGAGATAAACGTTCGTATTCTCCGACTTTGAAGGTGTAAGACAACGACCGAGGGGCATGCACGAAACTAACAGCTAGTTCTTTCACCAAATATTCGTCTCCATCTTGGAACCCTTCCGTAGAAACGATAGCACCTATGCGCTCCATGATGTATGAATAAACTGTAAATAAACTCGATCGAAGATTTCGATTTTGGAGAAGAAACCGAGGGTGATTGGTTCGAAATTTTGTTTAATTATTTGACGAATCTCATTGGCTAAATGTTTGGACCCCGCTGGTAATATAACCTGAGTTTTTATATCTTTTTTTCACATTTCAGACATGAACCAAACTGACTCGTGCACTCGCACCAGGGGAACGTTTGGAATCGGGGAGGAGAGTGGCTGCGCTAAACTTTGTGCGCTCGGGCTGATACAACGCGTAGAGAAGATAATACGCGGATGTGCGCTCACTTACGATAGTTGGAATTGTAAATTTTTATTGCCCGCTGTCATGGCAAGAGCTGGTTTCGTATATCTCGGTTATTCCGACGCCGTACGATGCGTATACTGCGGAAACTGTCTCGAAACTTGGGTGAGAAACGATAAGCCATTGTTGGAGCATCTGAGACATTTCCCCGACTGCGAGTTCATGAAGGCTGTCTTTGAAAAGGGAAAGACCGAGGCTGAATTTTTATTTGAAAAAACCAATTATTGATGTTTTTTTTAAAAAAAAATAAATAAAATATTCGATTTTGGATTTAATTGAACACCAGCTTGGAAGAAATTTTGATGAATCTTGAATCAAATTGGTTGTTCACCGCTTACCAGCTGAAATAAACAAAAGAAAAAAAAACCGTGTACTCTAATTTCATAACAATAATTACAGCTGGGTCATTCATTTAACTTTCAAACATTAACCATGGAGATTGGGAACATTATGCTGGAGGACATGTTGTACGAGGACGAAGAGAAAGGAATACAGTACGAATACGGATATTGGCCACAACTGCGGGAGATGGACATGCAGCTGATGCAGATGATGCAGAGGACAGGCATCAACTTCCACGACAGCGATTATAATTTTATACCTCCGTGGAATCCTTTCCACAATGCACCTCCCTCGGCGGAGAAAGAGGTGCAAAACATGATGGAAAAAAGGGACTGTGCGAGAAACTTCCTGGACGGAATGGCGAGGAGACAGTTTGCATATTTCGCTTCGGGAGTCGAGGAGGCAGTGAAACTTCTGGGAATACACGAGGATGCAGCTAAGGAAGAAGTAAAGCAAGAAGTAATGCATGAGTACTGGCGGGGGTGGATAAATATAAGGAATTGTGGCAAGACAATCAAGTGGTAGACGAAGAAGAGCAAATGGAGGTGGATGTGCCAGTGCAGGAAGATGAGGGATATGAAGAGGAGGAAGAAGCGGAAAATTGGGATGAAGAAATAGAGGTGTAAAAATTGTAAAAAAAAATGTAGTTAGATATTAGCTATTAGTTATTATAAAGTAGAATATAGGATAAGATTGTATTAATGAACTTAGATCAGATAGTTATACATTATGCACAAAATTATTTGCTTTTGTTAAAAAAGTGATCTAGGTTACTTTTTTTCATTAAAATATTTTTGATTAATGAAAGAATTTTTATTTCAAATCTTAGAATGCGAGTAAATGTCGGTGACTTTTGACATACACATGTTCGCTTAAATTCCAAAAAATAGTTTAGATTAACGTTGGATAAATGAAGATAAAAAATGTCTGAAAATCATATTACACTCGAGCGTTGCTGGGAAGAGAGAGGGAGCTGGAAAAACTTTTTCTCTCCTCCTCCTCCTCCAGCGCCATCTAGCGACCCCGAAACCAGACACGCGCGCTCAAGGTCGTTCCTCTTCCTCTTCCGAGCCAAGACGTCGAATCCATGATGGTGGCGCCATCCAGGGCGCAAAACAAAAGCCTTTTTTTCGATTTCCTTTTTTTAATTTAAAATCAATTAATCAATTATCGATCTTACCTATAATGTTCGTTTAATTAAAGACTCTTTAATTTCAACGAATTCGATCGATTTATTATCTAAAAATCGACTTAATAACGCATCGGCTAATTGGCTTAATTGAAGGGCGACGGTGGCGACGCTGGTGTCGTAAAATGGCGTAAGTGTGCCGTAACTCATATTTCTACTACTTTTGTTATGCAAAACTGTAAAAATTCGGTGATTTCGGGCCAAAAATAGCCGAAAACCGATAAAAACGAATGAACGCGCCAACTGGTGGCGAAATATTCGTCCTGAGAGAGTGTGAGTAAGAAACTCAATGTCTTATTGTTGCTGCCCCTGAATTTGCTTGACGGTATACTTCGGGGGAAAACAACCGAACATCGATCTGTGTTCGTGAAAAATCGCAAGTTTCATACGTTTTATCTTATTTTTTGTCAAAATAGCGACATTTCTGAGCTTTTACTCGTATTTTGTGTCATTTTGGTCCAAAAAAACGTTCAAATTCGTGAGTTTTAGTTCGTCAACCCGCAACGAATCTTGAAATGGCGAACTCGTATTTGGACCGAAAGGGTTACGCTTGGTAAACATCTTTTTTCCGTTTTTATCATAAATCGAATCGATTCTTGGCAATTTATACGTGTTTTTTCGTCGAATCCTTCAAATAAAAATGTATTTTTGAATCCTGTCGTAGTACGTAAATAGTAAAGCAATTTTTCAAACCGATTTCTTCGGTTTTACTCGTAAAAATAGCCGTTTGTCCATACGAAGTTAATTTTATGACGTCGTACCGTTATGAACACGTTTTCTACATTGTAAAATAATAAAGGAACACTTTTGTTATTCGTAAAAAAGAAGAAAACTTTATTTACAAAAACACTCCGTATTTTATTAAGATTTTTCATAGTAAACGTTTATTCCGTCCCAATTCCATCAGATATAGATGTCGTAAGGACGAAACCTAAAATTTCAAAACCTATCTTTCACTAGATTTGCCCATCCACTTAAGGAGTCAGCACTCCTATCCATTTCAGCCACAAACACTAGGTACTCGAACACCACAACAATCTTACTAAAGCCGGTCTTCTGCCTAAGGCAGACTCGGGGTTTCACCCACTTCCATTTGCCAAAGGAATCGCAGTCGATTTGGGATCATTGGCGAAGACTTCCCTCTGTCTACATCTACAATGATATTTCTCTCACCGCAATGGGTACTGAAAAACCTACAAAAGCCGGTCAAGTACCTACACAGGCAGCCATGAAGACTTTACATGTCTCCCCTGCAAGATTCGCAGTCGAATTCGATTCTCCAGCGCCCCTTGCCCTACTCACTGCAAAAAATACCACTATCACCATTATGGTGGGGAAAATAACTTCAGGCACACAGCCATCTTGCACACAGCCATCTTGCACACAGCCATCTTGCACACAGCCATCGAAACACCAGAAGAAGAAAGTAAAGTCACCTCAGCCCAGGCGTGACCACTGGACTAGGCAATGTCGTAACCAGGATATCTCACTCACCACAGTTACGCAGAATTTGGGCACGTCACTAAAAGCATCCCCACGCGATTAGTCGTCCATCCATTGGTTTCTCATTTTTGGTCAACAGAGACAAACTTTACCAAAAGAGACAACAGTGTACATCTGCCATTTCTCCATTAGCTCATGCTTTCCTCCAATAATTGAACAATCAACAGGATTCCTCCCTGTCTGAGGGAATCTAAGAACGTTGGCTCGGCGCAATTCACAGGATATCGCCTGCAAATCACTGATTTAAAGTTTTACACTAAAAATGAGAAAAAATGCAAAACAGTTCCACTATTTACAACTGCTGCACGGCTCTCATTTTCCGCATGTTCTGGCGTGTGCTACGTGCCCACTACAGACATCCCATATTTTTCTTCGAAAAACACATCAATGCCTGCTTGACCAAACCGATAAACCTGCCACCTTTGCTCTACAGATTTTGCTACAGAGACGGCGCCCTTCCCACGTTGCGAATGTTATCACCTTCGACTCTCGGTGGCCAGCCAACTTCACACAAACTCAGACCAAGTTAATTACTCCTGTTGCCTGCCTTTGCAGTTCGTTTCTGCTTTTGGTTGGGCGAAACTAGGCTGGTGTCCCAACGTATAGGATGCTCTACCGACGATCCTTACTGCCCAACAACAGCAATTCGTCCCCGACAATGCCATTACAGCAGAGTGTCGTGCAACAGTGCGACAAAGTGATGGATTTTGAGCAAAACACATCTAAACGGGTTGTGCGACAAAGTTACGGCTCCTCCGTCACGAAACGCATCATAATCACCCTGTTACACGGTTCTTAGGACACAAAAACACATTTGCACTGAAACTGATGATACCCTATCCAGTTTTCACTTGCAAATCGAGAATTGTGTCCAGTTGGTCGGTAGATTTGACCACTTTTAGCGCGAAAATCAAAAAGAGAAAAAATTTTCAAAATTTTTGCTAAAAAGTCCATAGTGAAAATCAAATTTTAATAATAAATTACTAAAAAATCCTAACACTAGCAATCACAAAGCAGTCGCATGTTTCTTTGTCGTAAGAAATAACCATTCCTGCAAAATAGGCCTAAATCCACCACGTGGATTTTTGGACCATCGTGCCAAAAAAAATTAAATCTCAGATTCGGATCCAGGACGGGCCCACAATTGTGACTGGGACGGTTTGCACAGCCCCTACTTGGGGGAATAAGAGGACTGCGCTGGACGCCTTTGTCATGTGAAATAGCAGAGACGACGCTGTATTGGGTGTTTGGCCTTTATTACAGTTGTCTAGGGGTCAGTGTCAGCCTCCACCTGCTACTCATATGTCTGTACCACCGGTATGGGCTAATCAAACCCGACCCGCGGGCCATGGCGGTTGAACCAAGGACCGCGTGGTCGAACTAACAATAACCATGCTACAACCCGATCTACGGACTTGCAGCCACTGTTCTCGCTCATGGAGGCCCCAGAGAACTGGGAACCCGGGCTTCATAGGGGAAACCAGGAAGTTGGCAGAGCTTGGCCAATGCATGGCTGCACTGGTTGCTGGTTCACTAACAACTGCTGTCCCTGGATCCGCTCTGCCTCTACCTGCCTTCTCTAACTTCCTCTCTTGACCGGAAGTGGTCATGTCCGCACCGTCCACTAGGGGGACATGATGCGGGCCGTTGCCGTGCGCCTGGGTCGTGACACGATCACAAGCTAAACGTAACTTTTTAAATTGTTTTTAATGCATTTAGCTATGCAAAGGTGTTTAATACGTTTAGCTAAGCAAACGTATTAAAACCTGCGCTTAATTCAAACTACAGCCCGGAGGTGCGGCCTTAATTCGAGAGCGGCCCTTATTCGACAAAATACAGTATTTCTTTTTTAAGGTTTGCAATTGAATGTTTTGTTGACAAATTTATTCTTTAACATTATTCTTTATTTTCATTCTTACTGGTACTGTAGAAGAAATATTTTTGAGCCTGATGGCACAAGTCAAAATATTTTTGAGTCGTCAATTATTGTTGAGCCAACTGGTACTAGAAAAATGATTTTTGAGCTTGCTAGTACTAGTAAAAATATTTTTGAGCTTGCTGGCTGGCACTGGTAAAAATTATTATTTATATGTTTAGTTTAGTTTATTTCATTAACACCCTCAAGGAGTAATACATAAAGTTACAAAAATATCCAAGTTATTCTTTGCTATGTAAACAGCAATTTCATTGTAACATGCATCGGTAATATTTTCACAATTTTGAATGCCTAACTCATTCAACAAATTTGGCAATTTTAACAAAATCATGATCGAGCTTAAACTAATTGAGTGACAATAATAAAGTGATAAACATTTCAGATTTTCAAATACCTTCCAATTAAGAAGTTTTGAAATCAAATTGTCAGTAAGTGCATCACAATCAATTATTTCAAAACTGTTCAAATTGCGACATTGTAGAAATATCATTTCCATTTGCAATTCAGTCATTTTTCTAA
>JH430223.1:0-22960 GCA_000239455.1 Strigamia maritima
GCCAGACTCAAGTTAGCTTGCTAACTTTGTTGGCCATGTGATTTCTGGTCCACGACTGTGGGCGTGGGTTCAAATCCCACTTCTGACAACTTTTTTTGTTAATTTTATTTGTGTTTTTAGGATGACACAATTCAACGTTTTGGCGCTCACGTCGACTTTGATGACGACGTTACATGCTATAGCAGCCATTATTGTCACTTTGGTTTTCAATAAACAAACAATTTTTTTAGCTAAGTTTTTATCGGTTATCGTTATTCTCTACCTACAACATGTGACATGCTAGTCCAAAATGTAAGTCATCTAAAAACTACAACTTTAACTTTTTTTAAAACAGATTTTTGTAACATATTTTAGATTAGAAGCGAAATACGAGGGAGCACATTTTATCTACATGTATGAAAACAGAACTGAATGACACAAATGTAATTTTGAACAATTGAAAAGAACAGCATTTTATTCCTTCTACATAATTACAAGTAAGTATATACGCTTTAGTCTACTTTATAATATACCGGTAATACGGATTACCGTATACGGCAAATGAACACACAAGGTGGTTATGGAATTTTACGAGTTCGTGATAACGAGAGTCGAACTTTAACACGTACATTATGTCGAATTATAGACCTATCTATACAGTATGCCTATGGTCGAACGGGTAAGACAAATCGGTTGATTATTTTTAGTTCTGGTGGGATGCGCTATTTAATTGGTGTTTTAATTAAAGGTTGCTCAGCTAAACAGCATATTCACATAAACATATGTTTTCGTTTTTAATTTTGTTGCGTACGATATAACCAAAGACATATCAACATCGATGACATATAGCAATATACTAATATTTTAGGCATCAACCATTAACATATTGACATAATAACAATTTATTAACCGTAGACACAAATAAGCCTGTTATAACGAATAGCACTTGTGATGATGATATATGACAATAATGACTATTTATTTGAAAAACTTGTTAAATTTGTCGATACTTCAAGCTGGAGCAGACAGTTTGACAAGTCAATTTGCATTGCAGACACATAAAACATTTTTTACGTCTTTAATATCACATCAATGCGCAGCAACTACAAGAACTTGTTGTTTAAACTTATTAGTTCATAAAATTAGGTAAGCTTAATTTAGAAACTGGAATTGCTTTCTCAAACGTAATCATGCTACCGTTGTAATCTCTAATGCATTCCCATTCATTGTCCTCAAAATTATAAATATAGATAAAGCATCTTGCACACGCTGCAATTAGCTGCCCATTACAAGTAGTAAGACATCCGCGTGAAAACAACGGCTCATTTTTTACCGAAATGATTTCCCATTTGTCATCTTCTGGCGTGTACACAAAAATCATTGCCAATGAATCAATATTTACAGCATATATTTTGCCGTTCAGTCCGGTACACTTCATAAGTCGATCCATGGCAGAGCGATAGGTGCAAACATGAGGAGAAGCAGCAATGGCTGACAGTTCTTTCGTTTCTGGGTTGTATTTTTCTCCTTCAGTATGAAGCCTCATCATCCTTTCTCCTAACAGATAAATATTTCCTTAAAAAAAAATACAGTTGCATTGTGAATATTTTTTTAATGAACTATAAATTAAAAAATAATGTTACCATTAGTGGACGAAATGCAGTCGTCAAGATACATGTCACTAACTTCAGTACAAATTGTGAGATTATTTTCTTTCGTGTCAAAGCACCACAGCGCGTTTTCAGTTGCCGCAAGAAAATAAATGTTGTCATCTATTGGTACAAACTTAACATCGCTAACACTCTTATATGTGGCTCCTGTTTGAATTATTTCATTCGTAACCAGATCAAAACTACAAATTTCGTGTTTAGAGCAATTTTCATCTGAGAAAAAACTAAAATTGAAAACTTCTGCTTCCGGACTATCTTCACCTCGTGCTGCTTTGATCGTGTAATACAGTTTTGTCCCAATTACGCAGAATGACCTTCCTAAACCTTCACACATTTCTTTATCGAATATTTTTTTTCCGAATACCATTCATCTTCTTCAAGGTCATACACTTGAAATACATACTCACTCTCTAAATTTCTGCCAACTATTAACAAAAATTGCTTAATATCGTCGTTCGATGCCATCTAATTCTAATTTCAACAATAAATTAAACCGCTTATATTACTTGCATTGCCACGACTCGTGTTGCCTCTATACCTTCAGATTTCTAGCTCTGAAACTGCACTGCAGTCAAACTATCACCAGCTGATGCAGTTTGCCGATCGATAAACGTGTAGTCTCGTACCAACATTCACAAAATTTAACCCGTACTATAGCCTCTACTATAGCCTTTGCTACACACTAGCTAACCATAAATAATAATGATGACTGCAATACGGTAACAAATTTTTCATCTAATGGGTGTCTGATAAACATGCAAGAATTTTGAACATTTTAATAGAAGTTTCCTCAATATATCGGCAGTATTGATTACTCATTTGATCAGGTTTAGCACGTGAGCTTAGAAATTGTTAAACAATAATTTTTGTAAGTGTATATATTCGTTTATTACAAATTGTAAACTATATACATGATCTGCGTTATAATATAATGTATAAGAAGTAATGAATTACTGTACAATTGCATAGAGACGCTATTCATCTTTAATGCTGGCCCACATAGAAATATAGGCGTAAAATAAAATCTCACTCGTGAAATATTTTTAATTGTATAAATAGAATACGATCCTATAATATAATAATATTATTTTATTATTATTCTATATATTTTTTAATTTTTGATAAAATAGTTTTGGTAGAATTTAAAATACTATCAACAATGCGCTTTATAATGATTAATGTACAAGTATGTGGTTTTTTTTATTATGAATATGAATAAGGCTAAATTTAAAGCTGCCTTTAAAGTATTTTTACTGCATTGCTACTATCGTCCACTTTTTATGGACTCGATTATGGTCGTGTTGACATGTTGCGGGGAGCTCTATTAGGTCTCATTCTAAATATGGATTCAGGAACTGCAATGCCATTTCTACAAATTACCATGCTCCCATTGTAATCTCTAATGCATTTCCATTCATTGCTGTCAAAATTGTAAATATTGATAAAGCAATTCATACATGTGCCAATTAGTTGACCATTGCATGCGGTCAGTTTGCCACGTTCAAATAATGGATTATTTTTACTAAAATAGTTTCCCATGTGTCTTCGTCCGGTGTGTAGACAAAAATCATTGCTAACGAATCGTAATTGACAGCACAAATTTTTCCATTCAACTCAGTGCACTCAACGGCTCGTTCTATATCAGAGTGATAGGCGAAGTACTCCGGTAGTTGAGCCATATCAGTTTGTTCATTCGTTTCCGGGTTGAAAATTTTTCCTTTTTCAAACCGATTAACCAACTTTTGGCCGATAATATAAATAAGCCCTAAAGTTCGATTAAATAAAAAAAATCTTACAGTAACTTATAAAATAACTTATCTTTGTAACTGTACCATTAACAGTCTGAATACTGCGTGGTGAATAGTAGTCGTCAAGATCAGCGCAAGCTTCTAATTTATTTTCATTAGTGTCATAGCACCATAACTTGTCCTCGAATGAACAGATAAAATAAATTCGGTTATTGATCGTTACGAATTTACCTGAACTCGTACAATGACACTTGACACCAGAATAAGTAATCTCTTCCGTAATAAGATCATAGGTGCATATCTCAGTTTCCGTTTCTTCATTCACTTTAAACTCGGCAGTGAAGTATAATTTTGTACCAAACAAACAAAATGCAGAATCTATATTTTTCGATGATAAATGTCGATCCGATATATTTTTTTCACGATACCATTCGTCATTTTCGATATCATACAGTTGAATCACCATTTCATCATGCTCATTTTTTCCAATCATTAAGAAAAGTTGTTTACCATTCGCAACTGCCATCTAAATAAATTAGAAAATAACCGAAAAACGACATTATATTAAGCAAATTTTGTTTATTGGCTACCGCATCTACTATAAAGTTTGTTTAAACTTTATCTAACTACACTAGAAAAACAATAGAGCATTCTATATTATTTTTGTACTTTCTACATAAACTACCTTGAAAAGTCAACTGCACTGCAGAGAACTGTGTGATGTGCTGAACTGAGCTGATGCACATACTGCAGATCAATGAAAAAGTTAGCCTCAAAACCAAATAAATTTCCGTGCCAAATCTATCTAAAGCTCTCTCGCAGTGCAGCGTTTGCGCCTATGGAATGCCAAGTTGACCATAAAACACAAGCAGCTTAACGCTATAATTGTTTCGGCAATATTTTTGGTGTCAAGATTAATACATTACACCACCTTAGCGCCATCGAGTGCCGGAAATTAAAATCAGTTCTCAGTTAAAATTTCATAAATCATGCAGTTTACTTTTTGCGGTTAAGTGCACATGGTTCTGTACAGTATTTCGATTTCCTGTCCTGGAGTTTTTTAATGATTTACAGTGTAAATGTATAACATCAAAATTTGACATGACACAAAATAAATTGGAAGTCATAAATATATATAAATTTAATGAGTGAATTGTGTTTATACTCTCTCTTTACTGATGTTTATAAAATTCACTTTTGTGAACGAGATGGGTGTAGCTTCAGATTCCACTGCAAACAAATTCTCTTGAAATTTTTTACTAATAATATGCTTATTTTTTTTCTTTTTAATAGCGATACTACAAAATTACAAATTTAAAAAAAAAAATACTGAAACTGAAAAAGTGTTAATTGTTACATACAGTATCTTCAACTAACCTTCAATTAACAGACAAAAAACAGCCTCACAGTTTTACCATCTGAAATTAAAGTTAAAGTTGCAACAAAAAGTCAGCTTCACTGTTAGGCGTATATGACGTCAACTGATCCACTTTAACAACAGATTATACGATAATTTAAAACATCATATTTGACAAACAAGAGCGCAGTCAAGACTAACACGATGAATTTTTTTTTGTCAAACTAAGACTTTCATCCGTTAATTGAAGGTACATACAAAAGTTTAAGCCGCTTAACTAAAGTAAAAAAGACGAAAAAAAATCATTGCTTTTCCCCTTTAAATATGATATAATTGCTTTATTCAATTTTTTTTATTATTTTTAAATGGCGCATTAAGATTACACAAGAAGTCTATTAATAAATAAATAAAAGACACTCTAATTTGCTAGTTAAATAAATATCAGGTTTTATTTTTTGCACAATAATTATTATTGTTGTTATAAACACCACTTTGATTTGATATAAGTAAATTGTATTAGTATAATTCGACAATTTGAAGACTGCTAGAAAAATTAGCAGAACCTCTTGCCTTATTCATCTACATGTAAAGTATTGATATTGCATATATAACTTTATTATGGTTAAAGAATACTTCGTAAGAAAGATAAACCAGATGTACTTTCAACCTTGGGTGGGGTCAAATTCAAATTACAGTAGGTGGTCTACCCAGGTGTTTTCTGGCTTTTGTCCAAAAGTTATTCAGTAAGACTGCCGGGGTGTGGGAAGCTGCATACCTAAGCCACCTACTTGAGTAACTAATTAAAATTGTATAAATACTCCAAGCGCAAAATATTGAACAACATACAGACGCCCTCATTGCAAACAATCATCTTCCTCATTGATTTGATCCCCTTTAGTTCAATCTCAATTTTGGCCTTGAGTTTTACTGCTTTTTATTTTGCAAGAATGAGTGGGAGGAATAAGACCTTGAAGAAGATTGTATTCTTACATTATTTTTTTCCGTATTTAATAAATTTAATTTTTTTTTTTTTTTTACCTTCAAAAAATTAAAAAATTTTTATTTTTTTTATTTTAAGTTATTAATTTTTTGCAGCTTTTCATAAAATAAGTTAGATGGCGTTGATAAATTCCATAACCCGTTTTTGATAAACTAGCGAGTGTTAGATAATCCTTGTTCACTTTACAACAACCATGTGAATATCTTTAGTCTTTTCTCTTACGTCACCAACAAAGAAAGCAAAAAAATATCTTTTGACTAATTTATTATATGCCAATAATTTTTTTTGCTAACCACTAGTTCAGTTGAGTTTTTACAAATCCGCCCACATGGCATTCAAAACGGATCTACGTCGAAATAAATTGACAGGTGTGTTAATCCTTCTGTGATGCACATGTAATTAGGATTGTAGTACATTATTAAACAAACCCAACCCTCGTATAAGAGTAACCTTGAAGATTATCCAATAAACATCAATGTGGAGGTCACATCTTAAAATGGACTCCTGATTTGCCTTTGGCTTATTAGCATCATCATACATCGACAGGCTTATCATTAAATGAGTTTTTGTTATCTAATAGAATACTTTGAGAATACATATTTAATGTAAATGTTTTAATTGAAGGAGTGAAATTTGGATAGAAAAATAGTTAATATGAATAAGTAGGCGTACAAATAACATTGTCACAATAAAATTACATGAATATGGTAGAGCGACCATGAAAACAGATTTGGCGCCATGTATTACCAACTCATTTTCAATGACAAACTTCCTGTAATTGCATGTCACACCCAGCAGCTGATGATTACATGAGGGAAATTAAAAGTTTTCTATTTATAGTGCCGTTTACTAAAGATGGGACAATGGAATGTGAAATAAAGTGTTTTCGATTTCAACCTTGGCCTTGCGCAAATAAAAACCGTCAGTACATCATTGAATAAATTCACCTGCTGAGTCATAGTTGAGTTGATGTCAATAAAAGAACTGTTTTCATAATTTTTTTATCATAAAAAGTGATGTATCAAGGCTAAAAGAACAGGTACGCAGGAATCTGGGGCTGAAACCTATACTCCGAACTTGATACAAAAGTTGACATTTTTTCCCAAGGCGTAACATCAAAGGTCTTTCAACTATTTTTCTTTTTTCTAAATTTTAAATTTATTATATATGTTATTTCTTTTCTGACAACAAAAAATGTGCTTATTATTCTCAAGTTCACTGTACTTTACTGGTATCGTACACAAAACCAATCAATTGAAACATTCTTTTGCTTCCTTTATTTACATGACACAAATTACACTTGGGCTACCTATCCCCTTGTGTGCCTTGTCAACCGGGTATGGTATTGCAGATGGTACCTACATAAAAGTGAAAACTATTTAATTTCATGTGTTTAGGGTTTACAACTGTTATAAAAACTAAAACTACTAATCTTATTAGCTTTTTTATGCTGTAATTTCGTAGTTTAGGGAGCATAAATATTTTTCGAGACAATTTAAGTGAAAAGTATTTGTTTCAAAAAACCATTAAACTTAATAATTTTTTCTATATTTGGTCTCACAAGTGAGATTCCATACATTTACTTTTTTTTCTACTTTTGATCAGGACTCATGAGCTTTTCTTGACTAAATTGGCTTCATAACTCCATCAGGCAGATACTTCTTTCATTTTCAGCTCTAGGCACCTCCTTATAAGGAAACTACGTCAGTGGGGAGGCTGGCCAAGCATGCTTCAGGTAAAGACAGGTGCAACACAACAAATGCGCATGCGCCGAAAAGTTTCAACGCGGTGCGGAGGAACTCGAAGAGTCGGCGCAATAGTTCGCAACTGCTGGTGCATCAACAGGACGCACGTGCAGCTGCTTAACCCTTTCCTCACTATGGACTTTAAGGTGTGTTTTGACGATAGTTTTGGAATTTTAGTGCAAAACAAAAAGTTTGACGTGTGAAAAGTGGATTTTAGTTTTATTTTTATTTTAAACAGAACGTTGATTGGATGTGTTTAATTTAAGGTAAGAGAAACTATTCCAGACTTTCCTCTAAAATTTTACACAATTTACAGAAAATTATTTCTCAAATTTTTGTGGAATCCACAATTGGGTGTCAGTTGCTGTCTGATTTCGAAACAAGTGCCATTAAATGAGTCGCTATTGCATAGTCATAAAGAGTTTTCAAGGTCGTGCTGTTTACACTTGGTTGAAAAAGGCAGATGATAGTAAATTTTTTTAGTGTTTTTATTTATTATTTTCCTTATCATTGAAAAGATTCTAATGTTAATTTGCAACCTTAATAGATAAGATAAAAATGCCAATTAACATAATGGCAAGTTTAAAAGTTCAATTAATGCAAATTGTAAGACAAAAAAAGTTGAAGAAATTTTGAAATTCGAAGCCAATATCGTATCTACTTTACAGTAAAAAGGTTAACATCGATCTAATTATTTTTTATTATATTTTATTTTTTATTTGAAATGACCATAATTAGATTTTTTTTAACTTTCCTTTCTAATGGGTCTTAAACCAATTCAGTGCGATATATGATATGATAAAAAAATAAAACACATTTTTAAAATGGATTCCATGACCCACATATTGCTTTCTCTTGAGCGATTGCAAATAACATTAGTAACACTTGCACCTGTAATCTTATTGTTTTCTGGTTCAAGAAAGGGTTGTAGAAAGATAATATCTTTCTCTGTTTAAATGCAGGGCTATAAACTGTATGACTTATCTTCTTTTTAATGTAAGCTAGATAATTCTTAGATCTTGAAAAAATGTAATTAAGCAATTTAACACAAAAAATATGACTTAACGATTCATTTGGTGGACTAAATTCGAAAAGGTTACGAGAACAGATCCATTTTAGGCGATGAAAGTATACTTCATTTAGTTGTATCATAGCTCTGTTTCATAAGCTGACTTTTCATACCTGACAAAAAAAAAAATTAAATTACTTTATACCCCTCATGGAACATAAAAATTCTAGATACAAAACTGCTTGATTTGATTGCGGATATAAATAAAAATTGCAGTCATGAGGCACAGTAGGGGTGGGTGGAAGGAGATTTAGGGCACCATTGTGACTTTATGGCATTTTAAATCCAAGTTCATGGTCAACAAGCGTAAAATAAACTTGTAGTTGTTTATTTTTTAATTAAGAGTTAGGTCAAGTAATATAATACGAGTTAATAAGAAAGAAATTGTCAAGGTTAGGTAATCATTTTGTGAAAATACAGAGAAAAAGAGGAAAAAGGATAATAATAAATAATGAGCCCTAATGTTATTTACATTTTTATCTTCCTCTTCCGTGATTGTGAATGAATGTACACATTAGAAAGTGATAAAGCAGTAGCAGTAGTGAGGGTTAGGTGTTAGAAATGCCTGCAGGTTATGATGGGTAAACACAAGTTGGGGTTAAACCGAGTCAAACCGGTTCCTGATAACCCCACCTGATTTATACATCACTGTATATGAAGAGCCTTCTTGAGTAAATAGATACTTCATCTATGTATGAAGCTGTGTAATCACCTATTACATCGAAAAGATGGAGATCAAATGTCACATAAATAACAGGATTACGTCACTTTGGTGTCGACTTTATTACGTAAATACAATCCCAAGTAAAATAAAATAAAGTACAAAAAAATTATTTATTATTAAATCTTTATTACAAATTGTAATTTAATTTTAAGAATGTTTTGACTACTTTAACATCCTTTTGGCAATTGTTTATATTAAATTTATACAGTTTTTCTTTAAAATTTTTATTAGTATGATTCAAAACAGGCTAAACTTGTTTGTGAAATTTAGTTTTAACATCCTACATATTTTGGTTATATGGTAATGTTTCAAGCCAAGAGTGGCATTCAGTTTAATTCTTCATGAAATTATACGACATTTTTTTTCTCATTTTCAAACAATTGTATCCTTGAAAAAGTTGATATTAACCAGATACCTACAAGGTTCTGCAAAATTAGACCAAACTGTATTTTTTAAAGTTTTTATTTTTTAGTAAACCTATTACCCCCTTCACTGCCGTAACATATGCTTTCACGTTTCACTTACCTTTATGTTTAAGCTCAGTTCTTTTTCGTGTGAATTATTTTCTAGTAGTAACTCTTTGTTAATTCTTTTATCACATTAAGCTCTCACAATTAAAATTTATTTAATTAGTTTTTAATCACAATAGAAATTATTAAATTTACAGTTATTTTATGCACGAATTTGCAAAGTATTTCTATATTATTATTTTTATAAATTTGGAAAAGGAAAAAATTCAAAAGGTTTTCCTACATCATACCTTGAAAACACACTTAAAATTAAAAGTAAAAACTCTTCATTAACATTCCATTTAAAAGCTACGACACCAAGAAAGAAAATATCATACAAAACATTAAACAGTCTTGTCATGTCTGTTTTGTGGTTTTTTTAATCCCCTAGTGAATTGCTAGTGTCAGACCCATTTACCCACACGATGACTAGCTTTTTGCTTCTGCGGCAGAGGCGCAACATAAATCAAATAAATTTCATGGACAGGCCAGTAATGCAACTTGACCAAGCTTGAATGAAGGAATTCTATAAATTTCAGTGGCTGCATTCTCTAAGAAGAGTTCAGCAACCTCTTATAAGACGACTCTGTTTATTTCTCTTGTTTATGTAGCCGGGTTAAAATTTCTCACGGATTAAATATATTAGTAATTTTTTGGTCCATGCAAAATGAAGGTTTTTCAATTTTATAATATTTATTTTTATCCAAGTTTAAAAAACACAACTTTTACGATACCTTAAAGTAATAAAATTTTTAAAAACTAGGCCAAAATAAATATTTACATATTTAATTTAAATAAATTTGGGTGTCCTATTTTGTGAATTAATACATTCTACAAAAACTAAATAAACCTAGACCTTTATCTTTAAAAAAAAATATTCTTTTTTTGTAGAGACGAGATAAATTCAATGAAAGCAATTTTTATAAATACCTGATTTTACTTCCTCCTGATCAATTTTGACCTTTCATAAAGGTGACGGTATTTTTCCGGAAGTAAGCCCAAGATTTTTTTTAATACCAAAAAAGAACATTTTGTAAGCCATTTAAGACGAGTGTCTCGAGGTGTTAAGGCCGACACAGTGAACTTTCTTACCTCGACCATGTGTAGTTATCAAAGGGCAAAGCAAACATTAAACTTAGAATCGAGGAAAAAAGATATTCTCAACAGCAAAGCCCAGCCGTAACTAATGTGGGGTAGCTAAATAGATAGAAGCAAATCAAAATAAAGTTGCTCACGTTTTGCCATCACCTCACGCTTTAATGACTCAAGTTACCTAACTTTTTCCCCCTTCTTCAACTTTTATAACTCTTAGGTTATGCGAGGAATTTGTACTTATAAGTTTCTCATTCTCAACACTTAATGAAAAAATAAATAAATGGAGAACTATAAAAAGGTTACATTTTTACTTATTGAAGTAACCAGAGTAAAGTGTACAAACTTGGAGTGCCTGTTTTGCAATACTAGTTTATTTCTCCACCCTTTGCTAAAATGTTGTGACGTCAAGAAAAAACAAGATGGTGTTTTGACGTGCGTCTAATTTTTGTTGTCGCCTTATAGGGCTAGGGAGGAGCTACTTCTACTTGACTCAAAAGATAAGCAGAAGCAAAACGGCATTGCAAACGACACAGTAAAGGCGTAACTAAAGGCTTAGACTAAAATCTTCGAAGCAGCTAGTTAATAATCCATTTGATTTATTGGCACAAAAAACAGATCGGAAATTTTATTACTTCAAGTCTTCAACAACCATCAATTTAAAAAAATAATAATATTAATGGTTTTTCAAAAAATAACACATTTTGCAGTGGCAGGTAAGAACTATCACGTTTTTTTAACATACATTCATTATAACCCGTTTCTGCTTCGAGTTTCTTTTTTGTAGAAATAGTAAATAGGACAAAAACATTATTTTCAACGATGACGCTTCTTTTATTTGTACCATCCCTTTAATATGTTGAGAGCAATTAAACGTAAAAGGCAAAGTTGTCCTGGATCTGTCCTTGATAGAAACATTTGCAATTCACTGCACTCATCAGCTTTAATACTTTTCAAATGCCAAACTTTTTTTTTATTTCCAAATTCCTTTATTATGTATGTTTAATGTTGTGTATAAAATTGCACAACACTTCACCCTTAAGTTGATATAGGAAAAAATTGAAGATTCAATTGAATGTTATTTTTTCCTTGTAAACTAAATATAAAACTTGTTATTTTAATTGCAGAACATTTGAATGCAACGATGCAAAGAAGAATGAAAGAAAACCTTGGCGTACCAGAAGTAGGCGATTGTTATTAATTTTCATTGTGCACACTTATTTCAAGCAGAAATGTACGGACATGTTGATCTCCACCCTTCACAACAAATTTCAGATCCGCCTATCATCAAGCGTAATTTAGTACGCAATATAGTTGCACAATTCAATGAAGAAGCGATGAAAAGAAACAAAATCAAAAACAAAAAGACGACTTTCTTCTCCGACGAAAACCTCCATTATAATTCTCGCGTGCCGGTGCTTTCTGACCCTGATGACGATACAGGTCCCAACAACAACGTGCCTTTCAGTTATACGTCAACGTTACCCTTCAAGAGTAAAAGTGAATACAACCTGAAATCACCAAATGAGGTCATTTATGCGCAGGTTGTTGTAAATGGACAAGGTGGTCGTGGTGGAAAAAGTACCATTCATACAAAGGTACCGGTACAACAGCAAAATGGCATAACCAACAAGTATAACACGATATACAGCAATGGAATGAGTAAAAATTACTCGACGTCAATGGGGAACCTTCAATCGAATCGATATTCAACGCCTCGTAACAAATTGAATGTCAGTGCTCACGATGTGAATCACATCAAAGATCCAATTAGGCCAACTTCTCGGAAATACATTACGAACGACTACCAGTACACGGAAAGAAGTAGGAGTGAATCCCCAAACATAGCCGACTCGAATAAACAAAGTAAAAGTAAAAGCCGTAGATTCCATTTTGGTCCAAAACGTCATCAAACTAAACAGGAAGAGATTGTAATCGAAAAAAAACATGTAAAAGAGAGTAAGAAAAAGGGCGACAAGGAAAGAATAAGAAGTAAGTCGGAAGACAACAGATTGACAACTAGTCGACCTAATGAACCGTCTCCGGATTATAACCACAACAACGGCTGGAACAATAAAATTGAGTACAGAGATGAGACGTCCGACTTTAAGAGGGAAATTAAAGAAGGGCCAACTGGGAAAATGTACAGGATTCACGAACCTGCTCCAGATTACGAGGAAAAAAGAGGCTACGATGAAGTCGATCGAGAAATGGTGCAGAATAAGGAAATTGTTGACACTTCAACGCATAGCACAAAAGAGGGCCAGAGGTTTGTCGAGAATGGAGTCAAGAAAGAAGTAATCAAAGGAAATACGAGTAATGTGAAAACGACGCAACAGATTACGCAAGAAAAGGTTGTGACTCGTAAACTCAGGTCGAGCAGTGAAGGGAAAAAAAGTTCAAAAGAAGAAAAAGTGAAAAAGGAGAAAGATAAGAGCAAGATGAAATCGGAAAAGAAAAGTAAAAATGAATTGGTTTCTCATCATGAATCAAAGTCGGAGCGAGGAATAAGCGAACACGATGGTGCAGATAAGAAGTTTTATTACTTCGGGGCGAACGAGGAAATTATTCGACCAGCGAGGAAAAAGGAAAAGGAAAAGGAAAAAATTGTAAAGACAGGAAAAACTGTCACGGGACTATCATCAACTCAATTAGTCAAAGAAGCGAATGCTCAAGTGAGTGGACAAGAAAAATATGCAGTTTCAGGGTCCAAGTGGAAATCGAGCGACCTAAGGCAAGTGAGTGAATCACCAACGGGTTCGGCCAATCAGGATAGCGGATATTTTAGCAGAGGGGGCATGAGTCCAACTTCAAAGGATAAACTCAGCTCGCCCGAACCTTTCAAGGAGCGGATCATCAATGTACAAGTTGAAGGTCGCAAAGGTCACCGATACCACAAAACGAGTAATCACAGAGAGGAACATATTTCCAATGGCTATTTCCACGACGCTGAAGAACGAATGGAAACCAGTGAAAGTGACGACATTCCCAACCATTGGGTTGCTGGAGGAAGTAGAGATAGTCAGGTTTCAGCACCCAGTAACCAGTGGTCATCTCTGGAAGAAGATGAAGAAGACATTGTAGCAGCTCACGTCAATACACCTCAGTCATTGATCCGCGAGATGGGAAAAAGAGAAATATCTTACGAAAATAGTCAAAGACCTCGAGAAAAAGATGCGGAAGTCATATGGTTTGATAAATCGAATATTGATTCCGATTACCGTCGAGAAATGTCGACGGGTTGTTTTCCCGGTGGAACTGAACCGTTGCAAAACGATAACCATATTAATAATAACTGGGGTGGTTCAGCGACGCTTAGTAGACTCGAAACGAATAAAAACAGAATGAACAATGACACGACGATGCGATCAGCTACTGTTGATCGACGACAATGGAATTCTTCTGCTAATAACGAGAATAGCAGTGCTGTTAAGACGTTGCTCAACGGCCGTGATGTAACTGACTCAGACACGTCTACTCGTCATGGAATTCTCAGCAAGACGGGTAATTACGCGTCCGAGACGGAGTCGCAGCATTCAAGAGGTTCCAAGGGATCCAGGAAAAGTGGGGGAAGTGGTTCACCCGCTTTGAAACGAGTCAATTTCAAAACGAGATCGAAATCCAAGAGAAGTGCCAGCAGTGCAGCAAACTTGTCACCAATGCATCGAGAAGCCATGTTGCGAGCTGGATCGCCCGTTCGACCTCCTTCAGCTAATTCAATCCATAGTTCTGGAAGTGATGGATCGAATCGTTCGGTTATTTTACACGCACCTACTGTGGCTGATATCCCACCACCTCCAAGTTACAGGTAAAGTAATAAGCAAATTTTTTTTTTTAATAGTATTAAATTTTGTTATCATTTTCTGCAATTAAATAACTTAAAAGTGGTATTGCATCATTTGCTTGTTTATTTAGGACAAAATAATGTTTTAACAGTCAATTGTCAATACTTTTTGTTTAGGCACGATGACGCCAAATTTGCATCATGCCAAACACGAATGTTGACATAAAAAGTACTATATGTTTTGTTGTCGTCAATTGCTGTTTGCGTATGGACAGGTGTTGCAAAGTAAAATAGATTAACATCGAATATTGACTCTAGAGGGTTAAAATTTGACTCATTTGAACAGCTCTTGCAGAATTGATTACGATTTTTTTTTTATACGTATCTAATTTTCAATTTTTCACTAATTACTACAGGTATCGGATTTACAGAGAATCCACTTTATCAGGTTCACCACCCCCACTAGACACGCGAGGCACGTCGAACAGATCAGTGACTCGCACTTTTTCTCTTTTGGCACCATGGAAGCCAAAGAAGTATAAAAACAAGGCGGAACGTCACGAAGGATCTGATGGGTCATTGCGAACTTCAACTCCTGAAAAAACATCCTCATCAAAAAATAATTCGTCCGAACACTTGGATTCCTTATCCCCTTTGCCATCTGAAACGTCCAAACAAAAGAAATCGAAGAAAGTAGTCAGGACAAACTCAGTACCTAAAGATACGCGATTTGCTTCATTTTTCAGGCGCAAACAGAAGGAAAACGCTTAAGGTTAACTTCAAGGTAAGATGAAAATTTTAATATAAATAACATTATGTAAAAAAATATCCATAAGGAACTTTCCCAGCACGAATTTTCCGTTTTCTTAGAAAATAATCTTGACCTATTTTTTTAAATATTATTTTTTTTCTGCATACAGTATGGCGGAAGAAAAGGAAATTAAAATTTTTCAATGGGTCAACACTTCACATGCTACAATAGATCGTGTTTTTTAGATGTATTTTTTGTTGGTGCTGTAATTTTCTACAAACGTGTTAAACTTGTAGTCAATAATTATATTACCTCTTGGATAAAAATTTATAATATTTTCAGCAAAAAAGCCAGTTTCACACCATATGCCATTTTTAAAAAAAAAAAAATAAATACAATTTATGCATTTTTTAGATTAAACATTTGTATGTACGAATATATAATATTTGTTAATATAATTATGCTTAGTTATTATGTGTTAGTTTATTAACTAATTATTTTTAATTAATCTTTTTCACATTTTTTTTCTTCAACATTTATTGTATTCAAATTGTGAATTACTTGAATTTAATTCTAATGTATATTATTAATAATTTTTTTTGGTACAGCTGTTGTTATAAAATGTAAATATAAAACTAAAAATTTAATTCCATTTGTGCCAATATCTTGTTTTTTTTAAAAAAAATCACTCCTGTAATTGCTACAAAGTTAATTAATTAATTAATTAAAAAAAATTCCATAAAGATTAATTCTGTAATTTTTTTTTACCCAGAAATCACAAAATTCAACCTGGGTGGGTTTTTCTTTTCCTTCTCAATATGTTCTATATCAACCCTTTGAAGTGATGGTAAGAAAAAAATTTTGCCACCTGTGTGCAGAGCTTTTCTATTGGCCTTGCAAGATTAATGGTTGTTGGCAACATACAACCTCTTCTTAGCGGGCAACTTCCTTTTCAAGGACGAGGCCTACCCTAAAGGCAATCATACCTATGTTGCCATAGAAACGGAGAAGAGACGGCAAAGGCTAGATCCTGCTCATCTGATTGGTAAGTAATTTTTTTCCCACAAAAAAAAAATCACCCAAAATTTATATAAATTATATTCATTTATCTTCATCAATTGTTTTTAATTAGGAAATATTTTTTTTGAAAAACGATTAAGTGAAAAAAAAAAATAATTAAAAAACATTAAAATATAAATTGTTTTAGAAATGTAAATATTAATGCGCACCGAGGGCAGTCAACTCATTTCGATGGCATTTTAATAATAACAAATTCCTAATGTTGGTAATACTTTAAGATGAAAACTGTTGGCGAACTGGTCTTACTCCATAAATGGAGCTCAACGAGGATAATGCGTGGGACAAAAAAACATGACGTATAAGTAGGAGTGAGGACAAGCTTGATTTGGACAAGAAAAAATACAATTTGCCAAAAACTTGTACGGCTTGTGCAACCATTAGCATTTTTTTAGAATTCTAAAACAAACTTGTTCTACAAAAGTCATTATTAATTATACAAAATATGCATAAATGATTTATTAATAATTTAAATATTATCTTATAGCAGATGGAACGCTTTAAAACTGACAGTAACAAGAGATGAGCATTATAAGGTAAAATTATCTTTCTATAAAATTCCTTCTGTTTTCACTGAATATGTAAAGCGAATAATTTTGCATTTTCTGGACCTTGTCGTACCATACAAGATTTCATCATATTAATACAATAGTCATGTTTTATTTTTAAAAAAAACAACACAAAAACTAGCAAAATGGTCATTTCTAGTTCACGGGTACCCCATGTCATATCATTTATGTAATGAATAAACATGTTTTCACCACACCATTTCAAATCGCTTTGTGTTATGTTGAAATAAGTGACCATAGCCCTTTAAAAAATTGCCATACATTTGTATGGCAACCTTGAAATTAAATGAAACTGAATACAACCACTTGTGACCTTTGAAGGCCAAATAACGTATTATCACAAGTAAAAGATCTGGTTCAACTGGTTTTGTAGCAAACTGATCTGTTTATAGGACAAGTTAGGGCCACACAGGACATCTAAAGAATGCCTGACAAACCTAACACCTCTTTCTGCAACTCTTTATGTGCATTTATCTTTATGAAACCAGCCAACGCCCTCGATTTCGTCTATTTACTTTAATGGACTAGCAAACAACATGAAATTGTTCTTTTTTTACTCTAATGTTCTTTTTATAAAAACAAAATAAATTGTTGAGATTTAAAACACAACTGGATAATTTAACTGGAAAAAAACCCAACAAATTGCTAAGTTTTTATCTGACCTCAAAAAACACTTTTTTTTAAAAACTTTAACTTCAAAATTTTATTTTAGGATGTAAAATATAAAAAAAAACACCTTAATAAATTAAATTGTTGAAATTAACTAATGCATACAAATTCATTTCACGATTTTCTTAACTCATTAATAACTTAAGAAAAGTCACAAGCTAAGCAGCCGAAGTAATTAAAAAGCATTAATCCTTTCGTAACGGCATGAGGAACACCTGACAACTCATTCATTATACTCACTTCTCAGTTGATTATACAAGAGGTCGTTGCCAGCAAAATTTCTTTACACTACAAACAAACTTTAGCAAACGATAAAGATTGGGTTAAGGACTCAGGAACCAAAAATCAAAGTTCAATGTTAATGCTCTTGTTTGGTTTATTGGCAATGAATTTTTTTTCTGAAAATTAATAATTTTAAAAACCAAAAAAAAGACGTCAGAATTGCTGTTGGACTAAAACATTTAAAGTGCAAAGGCCTCTTGCAAAATAAAAATTTAAAAAAATGTCCTACACGGTATAACCTAAAATTACAGGTATCAAATTTAAAAATAATTGCCTTCATAATAAAATTGTTGGTTTGTTGATTGAACAAACTAATAGTAATTTATACGTTACTAAATAGTTAAAGTAAACTGTCATTTTAAGGCTAATTAACAGGATTTTCATGCAGAGAATGTGGCAATTTAAAAAAGTACTGTTGACATGTTCTATTTAGTAAATAAAAAATATTATTTTCTTTTTTCTGATCGACAGATTGACAAAGATATAATAAAAGTCGAGGAAATGCAAAAAAAATAAAGGTAACGCCTTATTTAAACAACTGAAATAGCATTTTAACCCAATTTCATGTCAAGGGAGCAATGTTTCCAAACAAATATTAATCCCACGCAATTATTAATGTAAAAAAAAACTAGACTTTTTATTTTTATCATCAGAACTAAAAATAATAATATTTTTGGCGGCTGAAGCTATTCCTCCATCAGGGCTATTCTGCCTTCTGATGGAGGAGGAATAGCATCAAGGCTATTCTGCCTTCTGATGGAAGAGGAATAGCATCAAGGGTATTCTGCCTTCTGATGGAGGAGGAATAGCATCAGGACTATGGAGGAGGTATAACCACTACAATTTTTTGGCCATCAGTTCTTAGAAAAAAGAAAATTAACTGAAATTCAGTTGTATCAGATTGCTCAAACGTCAACTATGATCTCACAAAGTAGGCCAGGGCAATGGAAATGATAAGATTTTTAAATGTAATTTAATATCATCATTTATCGATGTTTAATTAAATATATCTGATTTAATTAAATACGTTTAAACCGGTTTTTCACCATTATAAATTAGTAAACCAATGTTAACATGTAATGTGAGATGTAATAAACACGCATGAGAATTGTAATGTTATAAAATCTCAGTTCATGACACCAAGGTCCAAGAACTACATTACTTGAATAGTAATAGCAATTCAATTTTTTAAAAAAAGAAAATTTTATCTAAATAAGGAATGTATGAAATCATAAGTATCTCTCAGCATGAATCTTTATTGTAATGAACGAGGTCTTGCGCTAAATACAATAAAACCTTGACCAATTAACTCCAAACATCTGGCTGCTGCCTGCTCTATGCAATTCGATTAAAAAAAGATGAAATTTAAATGATACAGTATTTTAAATTTGTGATGAATTTATACAATTTATATCTATAAGACCACCCATCTTGAAGATTCTTGAACTGTAGTATGTTTTAGCAAATAATTTATTTATAATTTTTATAATTTGAGGGAATGAGGTAATTGAGAGAGCTGGAGGTAATCACAGTGAAATTTATAGACAATAATAAGTTCAAATCAAGTATACTTTGATTTACTAACATAAGATGAAAACACAAAAATATTTTTTTTTAAACCTGTTCAGTAAATAATGTTTTAAAAAACTTGGTACCGGTAATAATATTGATAATTATTTTAAAATTTATTCCGCTTTTAAAAGTAATTTGAAACTACAGGAAATTTTTTAACTTTTTTACTCACCGTTTAGGTACCGTAGTAATTTGATGGGTCAGTAATGTTCAGTAGACCGTAGAAACATCAGTGGTGAAGGAAAAATTTCTTGACCATGGCATTGAAACTCAATTATCCTAAAAGTAACAAATGAGGATAATTAAAATGGGAAAAAAACGCACTCTGGTATATAATTTAGCAAATTGTAGAAGACTCTGAATATTACGATGGAAAGACATGTTTCTAACTATAATTACAATCACTTAAAAGCGGCAGATGTCTTTTTCACAACTCAACTAGTAAATCACCAATTTTTTTTCCGTACACGTAATGGTGCTGCTATTAAAATTATACAATTCACCAACGGTATGTATCAACTAAACATTTATAGAATTTTTTTAAAATTGAATTATAGGTAACCTCATGTATTGTGAGAAAATGTTTCGATTTTCCAGCTCACAAAGAAAAGATACACATTTATTAACGAGATTTGGACGAATGATATTTATTAATGTAGTACCGTTGGGCAACTAATTGGAATTTTGTAAATTGATTATTTTTAAAATTTATTTTGGTGCTTGAAAATACACATTAAATTTAATTTCAACTTTTTTTAAACAAAATAACAACCATTATTCTAGTCTTGGTTTAAATCAACTGTACCTAAAAGAAAATAAAAATCGCAAATAATTAGATAAGAATTCGGCTTGGTTCAAACCATGGAGCCCCATGTGATCCATGGAGTGCTCCAATTTCAATTTCCAGTTCACTTTTTCCATGTCCTAACCTAACCTAGGTAAAAAGGACTGGAAATTGAAATTGGAGCACTCCATGGATCACATGGGGCTCCATGTTTTCTACTAAGCCAAAGAATTCCTGGTCGAAAGAAATCCAGTTGGAAAGAATTCTCCTTGTGCCTCACTCTAGATGACAAAATAACGCCTCAAATTATACCGTACAATAAAAAATGTAAAAAACACAACGAACCCGCAACATCTGTTATGCAAAGATCACTTCAGTTGCGGTGACATCTATCGACAACTAAAAAAATTTGTTATGGCGGTCGGTAAAAACAACAGCAAAAATCCAAAAATGTTTCTTTGTGCCTACTCCATAGTACATATAGGTTTCGTGTTTAAACGATGGGACGAGAAGATTTGTTACAACTGATAGTGAGACAGTAACTTGGACAGCAACTACCGGTAATTGATTTTTTTTTTTTCTTATAAAAGTAGGTATCTTTCATTTTTATACAGGTTATGACACTGATGAGGATGTGACTACTCGACATAATTCGATTTCATGACTAATACTGGACTAGTCCAAGGCCCAAGCGTTGTTCATCAGAAAGTTGTAATATTGACAGGTTTTACACTCAATATTTATTTATTTGTAAATGTGTCAATTGTAAAAGTTAAAAATTATAATTTCAGATAATTTGAAACTTGAATCTCATTTTTTCACAATTATCTTATACTAACGCCATCTACATTTTAGTACGAGAACTGACTACAACATCAGAAATTTTTAATGGGGTCGGGACAAAACGCAGGGCCCCTTCCTACAACCTACACCAATTTATTTATTTATTTATTTATTTATTTTTGTTTTTTATGCTGCTTTTTTTCTGTTTTTTTTTTAAAAAAAAAACAACTACTATGGTAGCACGGACACCCTTGTGTACAAAAGAGGAACTGAAATCGGGACGCTGATCAGTTCCTCCGCTGCACACAAGGCGAGGGGTCCGACATTCGTCCGAATCTTTCTCACAGTCTTTCTGAATCATCAGAATCTTGAATCCCGAATCTCAAAAAGTTCTTTATTATCGATTATGAATAAATTAATATCAATAATTTTATAGCGATATTTGTAGTTGATATTTGTAATCGATAAAGCTGTAGCACCAGGTTGCAATTTTGCGCAATATTTGTGTTAAAAAGCTGGTAAAAAGCACACCGACTTCATTGTCAATTTACTAACAGCCCAAAATTTAAAAAAACATTAAATCTGGTACCAAATTACCAATTTTTTGAATCTTCTGAATCCTGCCGAATCCCGAAGATTTATCAAAGATTCGAATCTTTCTCATGTCAAATTCCGATTGTCGGACCCCTCGACACAAGGCCAACCAACAGTTTCGAGTGTTCCTGCTAATAGTTTTATTTATTTTTTTTTTAAAAAAAAGACGTGACAAAACCTGGTGTAGTTTCATTGGGTACGAAAAATGACTAAGTGATCAAAAATGATTTTGGCGGATGGCAGAACTAAATTTAATACATAGAATTTAATGATCACAAAAAATGAAATTTAATTATAAAAATACTGGAGGATAAAACTTAATGAACACAGAAAATAAAATGTAATGATAAAAAAAATTTACAAAAATCACAGAATAAGGTACAATTTCCGTTGGCTGATTAGTGATTACATTTTCAGACATTTTAATTTTTTTAATATTGTTCTTTAATTTACAGCTACTCTTTATTGGTAATCTCGACTTTGCCCGCGCTCGGCGAGATTTTCTAACCTAACCTAAGCATTATTTATTAATAAATACTATTTTGAAAATATTATTAAAAATAAATAACTTATAAAAACAATTATTTTAAAAATATATAACTTTTATTAAAAATTGCTTAGGTTATGTTAGACTGCCGCAGGCATTAGGAAAATTCGACAAGTTGAGATTACCAATAAGAGTAGCTGTAAATTAAAGAACAATATTAAAAAAATTAAAATGTCTGAAAATGTAATCAGCCAACGGAAATTGTACCTTATTCTGTGATTTTTGTAATTTTTTATCATTACATTTTCTTTTCTGTGTTCATTAAGTTTTATCCTCCAGTATTTTTTAAATTTTTATAATTAAATTTCATTTTTTGTGATCATTAAATTCTATGTATTAAATTTAGTTCTGCCATCCGCCAAAATCATTTTTGATCACTTAGTCATTTTTCGTACCCAATGAAACTACACCAGGTTTTGTCACGTCTTTTTTTAAAAAAAAAAAAATAAATAAAACTATTAGCAGGAACACCCGAAACTGTTGGTTGGCCTTGTGTGCGGCGGAGGACCTGATCAGCGTCCCGATTTCAGTTCCTCTTTTGCACACAAGGGTGTCCGTGCTACCATAGTAGTATTTTTTTTAAAAATAAAAGAAAAAAAGCAGCATTAAAAAAAAAAAAAACTTTGGTAGTAGGCCAAGGCACACAGGGGATAGG
>JH430223.1:22980-46277 GCA_000239455.1 Strigamia maritima
GGGGGGGGGGCAGCGTTTTGTCCCGACCAGATTTCTACGGTTTGAACAGGTGAAAAGAGAAGATTTATAGTAAAATTGATGGATTTTGATTGATTGATTGCTTTATTCATTTTTTTAAAATTATTATTATTTTTTTTTGGATTTTTTTTGAATTTTCTTTTATTATTATTTTTTATTCTCGTGTAATTTTACATGGGTAACCACTTGTCTTATACTAACGCCATCTACATTTTAGTAAGAGAACTGACTACGATTTCATAACTTTAAAATGTACTTTTTCTCAGTCTTTATGGTTCACACACAAGTAGCCATGCATATTAAATGACGTAGATTGGCCTAGGACCCAATATATTGTGACGAAACCGTGGAAATTATTCGTATTTTTTTTACGGATATGGATTGAAAGTATCTAAATGGGGTGAGATGAATGAACATAGAGATGATCACTCATTTGTAATTTTAATTCTGAACACCTGAAGACAAACTTAGTACTTAGTACTGTAATTTGTCTTGGAAACAATCAAACAAATGCAATAGATTCGTGATAATTTCTTAGTTACTACAGTATAGCCAAACGTCATTACAGTTTTTATATACGTCATTATTTATTTTTACAATAATTCCAAGTAGTGCAGTTATTTATTTACCAACTAATATGACCACAATTTTCCTCTGACGCATTTATCAATATACCATAATTAAATTCGGCTTTTCTACGTATAATATCCAGAGCATGTAAATTGCATTGGGCTTATTTCCAAGAAGAGTTTATACAGGCGTGTCACTGTCACTAAATAAGTAATTAATACAACGAACCATTTATTTATGTATTAAAATTTTCTTAGACAAATTGATTTAGCTGATGAAATCAATACGCAGTCTCACCCTTAAATGAAAATGAATTATTGCAAAATTCAGTAGGTAAACATTGATTTTCCTCTTTCAGTGCTAAAACTTCCTTCTGCAAATTGAAAGGTTTATACAAATGTGTATATATACATGAACATCCATGTCTCATTGCTGATTCATTTAGTAATGACACTACAAACACAATTACTGTTGCTCAATTTTTTTTTGTGAAATACGGTTAACGATCATTGCAGTCTTTTGTTATGACAACGCTTAATGCTATACTGCAATTTACCTTGCTTTTTTTAACTGTTTGTATGTACGGGAAAAGGAAATGAATGACAATTGCTTACTATATAAATCGCTTTACTTTCCTCATTCAAGAGGACTGAATCATACCGCATTGGAGTATATATAGTTATCTCGATTTGCAGTTACTAACTTGTAAATCTCTGATCGCAATGGGTTACACAGTCTTTGCATCTATCGCTGTTCTCTTTCTCTGGACTTCTGTGAGTTAGATTTTTTATTTTTTAAAATTTTTTAAAATAATATTTAAGAAAATAAATTAATGCATTGGGTTATATATTTTAGGTCAGTGATGCTCATTTTGGGCCTGGACATGGACATGGCCATCATGGACATGGACCTCATGGTGATTTTTTGAGAGCAGAATGTGCACAAGCGACTAATAACGACACCACCAGAGTACGTAAATCTTGTGTAAATACGTTATGTTAACTGTAAATTTGTTTGTGTGTATTAGGCCAACACTTGCGTTCAATGCTTTAATGAATCACGGATTGCAGAACCACAGAATGATGAAGAAGATAACGAAGAGCGTTTTGGTCGTCCTGGACCTGGAGTAAGTTGTATATTGTGTGATAATAATGTAATTAACTGGAAATTTACTATGGGTTGCTGTATATTTTCTAGCTTGGATTTGGCCGACAGAATTTTGATTCTATCAAATTGGCTGATTGTGTGAAGAATTATCTTGGAAATAATGTAAGTGTTTATAAAGAAAAAAAAGTGAATAAGACAATTTATTAATAATTTTTTTTTTAAGTATGGTGATTGCAGCAGCATTTCTTCTGACCAAGCGTCTAAAATTGCATCTTCAAGAATTTTGCAATGCGTTTTTCATCGCTATGGCGAGTTAGTTGTGAGTGATCAAAAATCTAATTTTTCATAATGCGTTGTTGAATTTTTTTTATTTTTCAATCAAGGCTCGCCAATGCGCCAGCGAAGTTACAACCGATGACTTAAAAGATTTTTATACGTGCCAACGTAATACTTTTTCCCAAGGTTGAATCATCTTGTTCCTGAAAGAGTGTGCACATGTATTCTCTTTTTTATCCATTATTTGTGAAATGTAAAACAATATCAATGAAAATAAATATGGTAGTATATGACAAAACAACGCATTTAGTTTTCTTATCCAATACAAAATGACTTTAATTTATGATTTTATTTGTTGATTATATACTCAGTTTTATTTAAAATAAAAAAGTCAAGTCGGTACTCTCACTTGCTTCTTCTGTGGTACATACATGCCCAAACCATATATTAGCTCGCGTCATCACTCATCCGTCCTGCTATGACGCGAAAGCAACGATTCCTTAAAGGTACCTATGTGCAAGTGCGCAAGTGCGCGGACTTATAATAAATTTTAGTAAATAATTGTTGATTTTTGTCATTTTTGTGTGATTAATTTTTTATCTGTACATACCGTACTTAAGTGTTTATTGCGATTGGGACTTTAGAATTTGCCTGAACTTTGTAAAGTATTTCTTGCAGGCCCAGACTTAGAGACCCAGGGCCCCTAGGCACTTGACATTTGGGCCCCCCACCATCTGGAAGCTATTTTGGAAATTTAGCAAATTAAATGCAGTAGTACAGAACATATAATTTTTCGATAAATTTTCAATAAAGCTTTTTGATAAGGCAAGCCAGGCTTTTGAGCTTATGTAAAGATTCCGCCACCGGGGCCCCTAGGCTAGCTGGCCGGGGCCTAGGCAGAAATCCGGCACTGATTTCTTGATTGAAAACTAAAAAACATAAAAAATAAATAAATATCATTTTTAAAAAATCTACCTTTTATTCTTCTATTATTAACACTTTTCATAAATGTACTAAAAAATAAAAAATATTTTTATTTTTATTTTGGGATAACCAATGAGAATACACTAGGAGCAGAACTCGTGGTCACGTGATTATTCTATAGAAAAAATGGCGGACGGAAAGCAATGAGCGAGGCCGTAATTATTTAATTATTCTTTAACTAATAAACATCAGTACAGATTATATTTGTTTCAGCTTCTGAGATCGCGTTTGTCCGAACTGAGAGACTTTTTTCTATCGATATGGTCGACAGGACAGGACTTTTACTTTTTACTTTTACTTTTTGACTGCCGTTGAGCAGAAAGAACATCAAATCAAGGACATGTGATCACAAGAAGATTAGAAGAAAATGCTTTTGATCGCAGATGAGCGGAATTACGTAGTTATAAATGCATAAGGTACGTGTTGGCTTTTTACTTTCTCTTAACAAGCAAAGTGATTATTTGAACATAATCAAAATCGCAACCGACAAGTTTGTTTTAATCAAATATGAACGACAAACAATACATATAATAAATAATAAAATGGAGATAAACACAGTATTCCCTCGGAAACAACGGCATGCAGGTAATTACGAGTCTGACCAGTTTTTGACAAGTAGAAAACTAGTCAATTAATAATCAAATGGACAAAATGCCGGAAAATTCGAATTATCCGGCACCCTGGTCTGACTCGCCGTTCTTTCCGAGGGAATACGGCAATTATTTTGCACATCGATGAAATGATTTTACCAAATTTTTTTAATCTAGGGAGCTAATAATTATGATAACAGATATTAGAATAGTTCGATCATGTAAACGGACATAAATATTAGTAATTTCTAATTAGGAACCGAAAATACGAGTGACAAGAGAGGGAAAAATGATACCATGAATTTACAAAACTATAAATAATCAAATTATCTCTTTCTAACATGGTAATAAATCCTAGATTCAATTTTGTAACCCCAAAGTTATGTTTGGATGTAGTTATTAATCCAACGCAGGAAAGGTGTCACTCTTGAGTAGAGACCTGGCAAGGACGGTCTGGCACATCCTAGTCCTGATGACACAATTCCAATAACCTTATAAGTATTGCCTTCTTTTATTATCAAAGGACCGCCCGAATCGCCCTAATTAGAAATTAATTTTAAAATATTAAAATGATGTGGTGGTTCATTTGTTAATCATACCTCGCATGAATCTTTACCACCTTCTTTATACCCAGCACATAACTGTACCGGTTGTATGTGCAACGGATAGTTTGCTTCTTTGTACCAAATAGAGCACATCCTGTTATCAATGACTTTGACAGCTAGTTTTTGCATTGAATTTGGTTTGTGTCCACCTAATTCAAATAAAGCCATAAAAATTTCACGTGGGAATTAAATAAGAATTTGATTTATTTACATATAAAGTGATATTACTCCACTTAAATCTTTTGCCCCATGTTTAATTTTATATCAGTGCCATAGCAACGTGGCGCAAGAAACATTAGGTTTCAAAAAATGTTTTATAATCAAAATAAACGGTTGTGAATATTTTTAGCTTACTTTGAAAATAAATGTTCGGTGATAAATTACCTCTCGGTTTTTCACTCATCCAACCCCATCCGGTTACCATGGCTTCTCGTCCAATGTATAGTTCATCTTCATCCTGAGGTAAACAAACTGGTAATGAGAATCGGCTGATTTTAATTGGTTCTTTTAATCTTAATAGTGCTATATCATTGATGTAATTGTGGGTCTTAAACTCCGGATGCAGTATTATTTTGTCTACTGCGCTACTGGTCGGTGGTTTCATTTCGTCTTGGTTATTGATACCAATTTGTACGGAAAGTTCTTTCAAGTTATTTCTAATTCTGGAACTGTAAAATTAAATAAAAACAACCATTTTTTGGTTTTGTTGAAGAAATTACCTGTATAAACAATGAGATGCCGTTAATATCCATTGATTGGCTATTAATGCTCCTCCACAGTAATGCTCATTTCTAAACTGAATCGATACCTGTATAAACAAACAGATTTGGGATTAATATGTTGATTTTTAATAATTATATGTATACCATCCATGGAAATTCCCCAGAAGCGGCACTACTTCCTCCTACAATTCTTGAGTGTCCAATAAAAGATTTGCCACATTCTACATCTAAATGTTGAATAAAGGAAGACTATTGCCCGCTCTTATTTACCTACTTAAATTTTACAATAGACAATGGCTTGTTTATATAGATTTTTGTTGTTGTAATGGAGTTATGGAGATGTCGCATAAATGACTTGTCGTGAATTAGTGTTTAATTGTTATGTACATACATGAAAGTGATCTGGTGTTTGAGTTTGACACAAGTCATTGACCGTGTAAACCTATTTTATAATTTAATTTTGCAATTGAAAAGTTGTTAGCAAAAAAATGTTGAGGGATAAGTGAATTTATGTTTTAGATGAGTGGTATGTTTCTGCGTTGACCTAATCCCAATCATTAAATGAAAGGAACGGTGAAAAACATGTGTGACCTTGACCAATGAAATTTAGGAAGGACGTTCATAATTGAAGGGTGTATGACCCGAATTATTTTTTTTGTTTAACCCATCCAAAATGACTTACGTAATACATTGGTCAATGAACTTGAGAAAACATGCGATATTCAGCTGTAGAATTTGAGTTTTTTGTTTAATGTTTTGAATATGAGTTAGTGGATGTGATGTTTTATTTATATTTTTGCTTTTTTTTTTAATTGATTTGCATAATTTTATTATGGGCAATATAAATCGTTTCCATAGATGCTAACTAGAGTATAAAATTTAACATTAGTTCTGCATTTAATGATATTTTTATGAGTCAGAAATGACCCCAGGTTGACTCATCAGCTTTCCCTTTTTGTGTCAGCTGAACGAAGGTTAAATTTCACAGTCTTTCAATTTGGAACAAATTGTTGGCAATTTCATTTGTTGAAAAGTTATTTTTTGTTTTGTAAAATTTTATAACTGAAATTCTAGTTCTTGTTAAGGATTTTAAGAAATTGTTATTTTAGTTTTAGTTTTTTTTTTTTTTTTAAAGAATTTACAGCGAATTAAAAACTGGGCAAAGTACAATGACCCAATCCCCATAGATTGAGGGGGCTAAGATGTTGGCGCCTTTAAATTTCTTAATATTTTTAAATTTTACATTTAAAAAAATATCAATTTAGTTTCATTCATAATTTTAATTGTTTTCCACTCTTTGATTATGGAAATTACAATAAAAATTAAGAGATGATTTTGAAGTTTTGTCGATTCCTTTGGCATTAATGCATCCTGGCAGTACCAATGCCCCAACATCACGAATTAGAATATTTGTAACATGGTATAACTGTTTTAAAATTATTTGGTTCCACACTTGAGATCAATTGACGAGTATTCTCATCTTTTGCTTAATTGAATAACTATTTTACTCGTTCAAGACCCGTCATTTGCTTACTTAATTGAATGTTCGATATAATGAAGATGGGGAGCACTATAGTTCAGCAATAATTTCTTATTCCGCTCAAACCGGTCTTAGTAATGAGCGATAAGTGACTAAAAACTTGATACTAAATATCGCTAATGAGCAATTGAGCCCACTTAAACGTCTAATCCAAAATTATTATCTCTCATTGAGTCAATATAACAAATTAAATCACTTTCGAACTGAAAAAAATTAATAAGGAAACACAAACTAACCTCGAAATTGTAACGAATCGGCCGGCTTTCCAATGTATGCTAAGAAATGCAGTAGCATCGGGGTAATTCTGTATGGATACACGTACATCATAAACCACTTTGAAGCAGCAAATGAAGAAAAAAAAGTTTTTCCTCTACTGAAATACAACTAAAACTAATGCAATTTCACTTTGCTGGCTTATTTTAAAGCTCTGCTAGGTATTTTGTCCTACTGACATACATTGCTTGCCAGACAGTGAAAGTGAAGCCAGGATGCGAGCCGGTATTTATTTGTAAACTTTTTTTTGGATGTTTCAAGGTTAGGAGGGAAGTGAAATCATTCCAGTTTACTGCGGGATTGCTATTAGCAATTGTAAACAAAGGAAGACTGGTATCGATAGCTAACAAAATAATAAATGAAGTTTTGTATCGATCATATATGAAAATTGACAATAAAATGCTGTGGTTAGGACATGCAGACATTGCAGAAGAGTGAGTGAGCGATTGAATCTTTTGGTTAAATTTATCAGGAATTAGAGATTGCACTGATTTTCATGATTCAGAAATGAAATTGTGTTAGAAAATGCTGAATGCAGATAAAGGTTGTAGATAAAGGTTGTACGATTGGTTAAAAGTATTATTATCATTGCCACATAATTGAGGGTCGACATCAAAAATTTGAGATTTTTGCCTCATTCGGGACATTAATTTATAGTGACATCATGTGAACCATTTTTAATGCATAAATGAACCTTGAAACTTCAAATAGGTCAATGATGTAGGTCGCTGTCAGCAAGTCAGGGACTCAAATTATGAAATTAACACTAAGAATTTACTGCAATTACATCACTTTTTATTATGCGGAATGGAAAATTAGAAACATTATTTAGGAATTAATTGATGCCAGTTGTCATTTGCAAAATAAAATTTGATTTATTAAGAGCACAGTGTATTACAGAGAAATTAACCCTGAAGATTTAAGTGGTGCAGTTACAGTTGAGTAAGGGGTTCGTGTTTATGTTTCTGAATTCTGTTTTATTTTATTTTATTTTTTTAAAAAACGAGTTTTTTTATATATTATATGTTGTATATCAGCCGGGAAAACATTTCCAGAAAAATTGTGTGTAAACATGCTCAATATGCATATAACCCTACAAGCAAAAAGTCCACACATAAAATGTTTTGTAGATGATTAATGCTAAGTTTTATGAAGTCACATAACCTCATATTTCTAGAAACCTGTCACCATGTAACCACCTGGGGTTTTCTAGGAAAGTAAAATCCGGATTTTACTTTTCGGGAAGTAGTAAATTATACGTTGAGTTAAACTAATATTCATTGAAAGAGTTAAATAATTGTACCTGTGGAACGTGTTAGACATTTATAAAAAAAAATTAATGGTAGTGGTTGTTCTTGGGGGCAAAGGACACCAGTCTGATTTGGAATATTTTCTTAAAGATTTGAAATAACGTTTTTTAATATTTCAAATAGTTAATTACCTTAGTTTATTTGTGAACTCTTGGCTGGATTAGCACTTGTTGTGACCTGAGAGGGCCACGCGACTTAAGGGACTTCCATAATGATTTTTACTGTCCTCGTTTCTAGATTTATTTCTTTTGCAGGAAACTACTTTCACCCTTACTATCGTTGGTTTTTTTGTGGATCGTTTTAGTTATTATTTTTTAAGAGTATTTTTCAATTTTCGGTCAACTGCGTACTTTTCGTTTTACTGTTTTAATTAAAAACAGAATAATGGAAAGTAACCCATGTCTGCCATGGACAGAAATCGATTAAATAGTTGAGTTGCGTTGATCCAGTTGAATGTGCACGAACGAACGGCCGGCAGCGCCAAATCGTGCAGGATGGTAAACTACCGTTTCGCAAATAGCGAAAGCTGAAAGCAGATGGTAGCACGGTAACGTTTGGTGATTTCACGACTAGATGGCTTGGTTTTTACACAGTAGATGTCGCAATATGTTTGAACGGGGTATATCATCACTGTTAGGTTTTTTTTTTTTTTTAATGAACAAAATGCAGCACTTTTTCTTTTTATTTTGTAGTATATTTCTGCTCGAAAGATTTAATAAAAATTCCATTTAGATTATTCTAACACCAAGTTAACAGAAATGTGTAGTCAGCAAATTTAAAGAATAAATCATCTTTTTCAATGGGTCGATTTTACATTTGCAAAAACTTTCAGTTAAAAACCGATGCCAAGAATTGGAAAAAAGAAATTACAAGGTTTGTATTTGTGCAAACCAGGGTAGAAACGTATACCCAATCTGCCTTTCAATTTGAGCTATGAAGCAAAAGAGAAACGATAGAGAAAAAAATGATAGGAAATTTTTAAGGGTCGTTCATTAAATTTTTATGTTTGATTAAAGTTAACCTTTGCACGATGACTTGATAACATCAAATTAATCTGCCAACAAAGTTAATTGTTTCATTAGTCATCAACAACATAAATTCATTAATTTAGCACATCTTATCGTCAGGTTTGACAGTAATCAGCTGTTGAAAGGTGCGAAATGGACATCGATTGGCGAATGATGAATCATCGTCATCAACTAGCCCACAGAGGCTACACTCATCTCGGACAAAATAAATAAGCGAAGCAACTACGTCAGAAAATCGGATTGGATATTGTTGACTTAACATGTCGATATTGAACTGAATCATAACCTCTACAGAGTGAATTGAGTTATCGTTGCTCACAGTTGCGACAATACGCCAAACAAAATTTCGGATTTTTGTTTTTATTAAATTATAACTTTTACAACAATTTCCAGCAATTTTATATTGTTTTTGTAATTTTTGCTGTAAATTTAACACAAGAATTTGAAAAATTCAGTAGGCCCATTCAAAAACTATGAGTCGTGGCACGAGTCGTGCTGAAGTTTTTGAATGGACCTAGTAATTTTTGTAATATTTGTTTTATTTTAGCTTGGCCTTTTACGGAGGTAATAGTATATCATATCTTCTTAATTTAGCGATGTCCTTGAATGAGGGTTGTCCTTGATTTGGCGCCACTGCAAATTAGCACTATTTGTCTTAACTAATTGGATTAGCGCCGCATCAAAATCGCCGGGATAAAGATTCGCTGGCACGGCAGTAAATCACGACGTTAACTTTAAAATTTTTTTTGTTTCCATTAAACAGTAATGCAGGAAGTGATGATTCCATTTGATTCTATTTTTTATGGAATTTTTAATTTTTCTAGTAGTCATTTGTAAGCCGTGATGTTATTTGCTCGTAATTAAAGTAGAACAATTACTTAATCCAGTACGGATAACTAAGCGCCAAACAGTAATGACATCGTGAAACTCATCTTAGAGGGTCGCTTTAACATCCACAGCTGTGGAAGAGAGATATCACACTACAGACTTTTCTTAAAGACCAACAACTAAAAGCCATACGGGCTAGAAGGCAAGATATAGGCTTAGAAGTAAATATCGACAATACTGTGTGGGTTCTATCGCAGCAATGCATAGTCATATCTGCGTCCACGACTCAACCGTCACAGTCGCACGACATAAGTTAGTAATAATAACAACGAACGGGGAAAGATAGGACAGAAAAAGGAAGACGGAAGCGGGAAAAAACTAAGTCTGAAGATTTCAAGTTGCTTTAACAAGAAGATAAAGTTAGAAGTGCTGAAATATCTCTGAGTTTTATATGCACGAAGATCGTGTCAAGATGGATGACTTAGATTATGCCTCTGTGGGAGTTAGCAAAAAGTCACGATTTATGAGTGGGGAAGAGGGAAAGCAAAAACAGAATGCGAGCATAATGCAGATAAACATATGAATGATATTTGCAACTTGAGATTTAGATATTGTAATGAATTATTAATAGAAAGGTTTTGAGAAAGTTTTTAAAAATTTTTATCTTGGCAAGTGACATGATGCTCGATTAATAAGGAAGAGTTTTTGTAGCGGAAAAAGTAAAACTAATTAACAGGCGGTGAGATTTATGTAAAATTAAAAATTGGCAAGGCAAATTATAGCTTTGAGGCAAGTATTTTCTTATTAGTTTGGTAGATGCACGAGATCTGGGAGCAGTTTATCAGTTGGGGCAGTGGACACTGACCAATTGAATATGCCTACGGCTGGAGCTTGGTCAAGAAATTTATCTCGATCGTTGCGAGATATTTTGATAAAAAATTTTATTAAATAAAGTTTTTCTTATAATTTTTGTGGGGTTAGGAGTTAATTTTGATAATATATATTTAATAATAATATAATTACAGTATAACCTGTGCGGTCCGGACACAGTTGGAGCGCAAAATTCTGTCCGGTCGGGACAGGTGTCCGGTCGGCACAGGTATTTTAGCATGGCTGGAGATAGGCTGAGTCCGGACTGGACATGTGTCCGGTCAGCACAGTGTCCGGACCGCACAGGTTATACTGTAATTTTAATTTCATAGGATTTAAATAATTTTCTCACAAAATGTGCTATAAAATTAATTTTTTTAAAGAAAACAATAATAATATTAACATATTATTATTGTTTTCTTTAAAAAATTAATTTCTGTCATCGTGATATAAATAAATAATTTTTTGTGGAGTTGCTTTAAAATGTAAAGAATTAAGTGCTTATAGCGTGCGAGCGAACATTTTGTGGATGAGTTTGAGTTAGAGGTTAAAGACAGATGTGAAGTGCTGACAATTGATTCACCACAGCAATGGGTCGTATGCTTTTACTTCATAATTTTGGAGCAAATACTCTCATTCTTAAGAATAAAATTTTAAGTAAATGCTTTGACTTTGAAGCAAAATAGTATTTACTTTATGCTAGTAGTTTTTACTTTAATTAAAAGCATTTACTTTTTTTACTTAAATTTTGTATGAATAAACAGAAGGAAATGCTCTTATTTTTAGCAAATGCTTCAAAAATTTGAAGTCAGCTCCCCAGTATACTTCAGTCTGTTACTACAGCCATGGTCCTGCTATTTACTAATGATTTCAAGGCTAAAAAACACTTCAAATCACACATTGTAAATCGAGATGAGGACTACCATAGATTATACAGCTTTAATAGTGAAAATGTGGAATGGATTACAAATTATTTTCTCAGTGCTTCTTTGGAAATTATGAACTAAAAGCATAAACTCCACTTCATTCATATGACCCAATAAAGCAGGAAAACTAACAATAGAAATGAAGGTTAGGATGAAGCAAAACCTCACAGAAAAGAGCTTTTGCTACTGAGTGAAAGCAAATGTTTATTCATATGAAATTGAGGATTTACTTTTACTAGTTGCTTCTACTTAAAGCAAATGCTTTCACTTTTACTTTTTGCTTCAAGTAAATACCACATTTTTATTCATATGACCCATTGAGTTGAAATTACTTTCAGTGTGGGATATCAGACTGTTGCTTGCAGTGTTTCTGAACCACTTTAGCGTGGCAAGTTGATAAGAATAGTGCACTTTTTAAGGAGGTCACGTTATTATAGATTTTTGACATCCATTAATTGGAAGATTCTCTTGGCGTGATTTAAAGTTGCGGGCATGCAACGCATTTTAAAATTGAGTTTTATATTAACGTGAAGCAATTTCATTGACTATTACAATTTTATATTGTACAGTTTGCAAATGACTGAACGAAAAAGATATAAAAATTTAGGCCAATTTCTTTTTATATAACCCAATTTATGAATGAATATTATGCCTAGTTCACACTTGAACACTTTTCTAGAAAATGACGTCATCATTTCTCAAGTGAAAAAGTAAAAAATGGAGTATTCACTCCAGTTTCCACTTTTCCACTTGAGAAATGATGACGTCATTTTCTAGAAAAGCGTTCAAGTGTGAACAGGGTATTATATTATTATAAAATTGTATTATATTTAAAATCCCTAGTGAGATACCATTAGATTTTCTTATTTCACTTTGCCAAAAAAAAATCGCAAATAAAAATCTGATTTGTTTTTCTCGGTGCTGATATTGCAGCATCACAAACATCACACTTTAATAAACCCTTGCCATTGCATCAGGGTTGGCAAAAATCATGATTTTTTTAGAAAAAATCAAAAATCATGATTTTTTTGATTTTTTTTGAATTTTTTTGATTTTTTTGATTTTTTTAAATAAAAAAAATTTAATAATGTAATAGATAATAATTTTAATTACATATTACATTATTAAATATTATATGATATTAAATTAACAATAATGCCCTGTAAAACACTGTAGAAATGAAAAGCATGAGGGGAGAGGAGAGAGAAATTAGAACGACCCATCCTGTACCAGATGTTCTCCCTATCACTGTTGTGCTACTTGTATTATTGAGTAAATAATTATAAAATTTATAGAGATTAATGTTTGCAAATGTTGTGTTTTTACATTTTAAAGGGATTTTCTGAAGAATTTTGTAATTTGATTTTAATCATGATTTTTTCTTCTGATTAAATCATGATTTAATCATTTGATTTAAATCGTTTTGATTTAAATCGACCAACCCTGCATTGCATAGTCATCGCAACTGGGATTTTACTTGCAAACTGACACGATAACAAACAACTGATGGAGTTGCAGTTTTTAGAAATGAGCTGCATCTGATACAAAAATAAAAGAATTGAAAAAGGAAAAGTTGTAAGCTTGAGATAAACTGTTTTACTGCAAGCGACAACTTCTATACATTTTGTTTTTACTGAAGTATAATTGGATCCCAAAACTCATTAAGTTTTTTTTGTATCCCATCAATTATAAAAATTGTCAATTGCAATAGACAGAAAAAAGCATCTTTTCATCAGTTGTATTTCGTCTCTGTGTGCAAGTTGGAGAGAGAAGATACACAGCCGACAAAAGCTCAACTCATTTCAACAAAATCAGTCAAGGGGAAACTATAGGCAGTTTGAGAAGACGAAAAAGGCGTTATTACTTTCACACACACACACATTCACCAACATTTGTGAATTGAAAATTTAATTGAATCCAAGAAGGAAAGAGGAGGGGGGGGGGGAGGCAATGCATCCCGTACCCATGATTGGACTCCCCCCTTCTCATCTGTTTTCAACAGATTCAATCAATTTCGCCACTAACTTAATATCAATGAACTAAACCGTTGTAAGAAGAATAAAATCTGCATTTAACAACCGTTGTGTAAACGACTTTGATTCACTTAGAGAAATTCAGATATTTATTGCGAGTTAAGATTTGTTTTTTTTTTAATCTAATTTTTTTTTATAAACAAATATAAGTTTTATACTTTTACAACTTATTAACAAACATAAATGAAAAATCGATTTCAAAACACACGTATCTATGATATCGTGTCAAAGTTAATGACATTACTTCCGTTCCAGTGTCACAGCCAAAGCTATAACGCGATTCGATTCACATTTTAGATGTAACGTCAATCGGTTCAGGGTTATATTTTGTATTGACACCAACTTAACTTATTTATGAAACCGGCTGAACTCCAATTTCTCTATCCTAAAGCAAGTAACAATAAAAAGTGTCACCTTTGCATTGTTGTTGTAACGAACTGTTTATTTTAAAGCGTATTTTTAGATGGGATGAACCGAGCAGTTTTAAGTGCAGTTTTGTTGTGAAAGTTAAATTTCAATAGCCTAAAGAAATGCACTGGGAAACAACATCCAGAAGTGAGATGCCTTAAAAAGTAAAAAAAAAGAAGAAGAGTTGTGAAAGAAGTGGAAACGTTCGCAGGAATATGCAACTTAATAATATCCTTGGGCTTGTAATCTTGGCACAAGACATATGAGAAATCGATTTAGGAAGATCTTGCAGCTGAGAAGGAGAGGGAAAAAACCATTTTTTACTATTTTTTTCTCTTTGTGCAGCATAAGTGATTTCTCTCTGTGCGCATGTTTTTCAACTTTACTTTTAATGTTGCATGCATGGATAGATGACTCAAAATGTTTGTCAAGCAAAAACTAGCGGAGTTAAATTTATTGGAACGCATGTCATCACTTGCAAGTGAAACTTGAAGCGGGATGATTTAAAAACGATAAAAAAAATGTATTCGTTAAATATAATTTTTTCAAGCAAGTTAAGTTGATTTTATAATATTTTTTTTTTTTTTTTTTTTTTTATTTTTTTTTTTTTTTTTTTATACTTTTTTTTTAGAAAAAATGTTGAGTATTTAGAAGCAATTTTCTTCTGATGCCAACAAAACATCCAGGCCAAAAAAGTAGTACTGTTCTCTTCTCTCTCTATACCTAGCCGTGTGTATTTCTGCTCCAGGCTTAAGAGTATAAAGCCTCCACTCACCAATATCATTTGATGGTATTTACAAAACTCGACGCAATTTTCACAGCAAAATTGGCAACAGCTTCCAATGCAATTAGCTTGCAGTTCAAAAACAAACAAAAAAGAAAAAAACGAGGGCTTAGTTTAATATTTTGTTTTTAATGAAGATAAGTCGAAAGATATTTTTTCTAAAGAATAAAATAATATTCCTTGGGTGTTAGAATAGAAGTGTGTTTAATTCAAGTCTATTTTTTTTGTTAGTTGCATTGGAATATAAAAAAATAGTAATAAAAATTTAGCTGATACACATCTGACATGTTACTCTGTGTTTTTTCTAGTTCTTGGTGAAAATTATCAACAAGAAAGTTCTCAACAAAACAGACAGGTGTCAGCCTATGGTAATAACTTGTTTTAAGGTCCAAGAGAGAAAAAAATTGTAGCAATGCGGGAATTATGCTAAAACTAAGCATGTTTTTTCTGGGTTTTCTTTTCGATTGGTGCTTTCTTTTATGTGTTTTGTACAATTATCTTTTGGTGATAAGAAGTTCACAAAATCCATTGTAAAAGAGAACATTAACCTTATCGTATTTCAGTGGATGTGTATACAGCATACTGTTGGATTCAGTGTAAACAACCATATCATCAGTACAATTGCAATCAATAAGTTCTCTTAGATCTACTTCCACCTAAAAAAAGAGTAGGTAAATGGTAGCTTCTTTTCTCTTTTTTTGTTTTCTTCTTTTTCGCTATTTAATAAAATAGTAAATTGCTCTTGTAAAGATCCCCTGTCGCTTCTATTATAGGATTTTTGAATAAAGGAAATAAAAGCAAGTCTGATTGTAGAAAAGTAAATGGAACATTCGTGCTCGGAATATATGACGCTTCTTTAAGGAAATTAACAGGAAATGAATCGGTTAAGAACGGTCCATCCGAGTTTGACATCATATCTTGCGATTCAGACTTCATCTACACCTCGCTGGTTGTGTGATAAACTTGTCCTTCGTCACCATTTCAGCAGATACATTACTTGTGCCTCGCTGACCCTTCGTCAATCAAGTGGTATTGGATTTACTCGGAGCTTCTGGCTAACCACACCATAATTCTGAGTCGAGAACCATAAAAGTAGCATGGAGAGTATTTCAGCTAAGCTGTCCACTGATGAGAGAATGGGAAGGTTAGAGTGAGATTTTTTTTCTTATTATTGTTAAGGGTGGAGTGAGCAGTTGGTTGTCTTGATTAAATTAAGTGAATGACGTAATCCCAGCAGGGAAATCGAAAGTTGTTTTAAAGTGAGAAATAATATTACTGTAGTAGTGAATGTTCAGTTTTATAGTGTATGTTGTATTTAAAGAGAAAATAAGTTTTGGATGATGAAACCTGAGTTTTAAGTTTGTTATTTAGAAATTTGCATAAATGATTTTTCACTCAATGCCACTGATGAGTGAAAGAAAAATTTTAATTGGCGTAATAACAAATTTACATAAATTAAAAGAAATGAAGTGACAAAGTCTTTGGTGGTGATGAAATTGCTTAGAATCGATAAAAAGTTATTTTATTCGTTTATTTGTTTGATTTTTAAAAGTTTACTTTTTTAGTTTTTAGAATACTGCATTATGCTGAGTTCCCACTTGGTAGAAATTCCAACAGAAAATTTTCTGCTGCAGAAAATTTTGGGTGTAGAAAGCAGCAGTGTTTACAAATTGCCTTCCTTAGCTGGCATCCATTTTTAAATTCTACTTTTCTGCACTTTTTTGCCCATTTTGCTGTTGGAAGTATATGTATTAGTTTGAAGAGAATTGTGTTTGAATTTTTTCTACTCATACTGTACACAATTGACTGATAACTGCGGACGTTAACAGTGATGTCATGCTTATGCTTAGTTCCCACTTGGCAGAAATTCCGGCAGAAAATTTCGAGTGCAGAAAAGTATGTGGACTGAAAAGTGGGCAAAAAAATGCAGAAAAGTAGAATTTAAAAATGGATGCCAGCTAAGGAAGGCAATTTATAAACACTGCTGCTTTCTACACTCAAAATTTTCTGCCGGAGTTTCTGCCAAGTGGGAACTAAGCATTAAGCAGTAAAGCTAGGTTCACACTATTGATAGAGGGTTTGCGCAGATCACAAAAACGTATGAACGCATGAAAATTAGAAAGTTATACGTTTATACGTTGATACGTGATGAGTGTTTGCGCAAGCCAAAAAAAAATCATCAAAATAACACACGGGTCCATTGGGTTTAGCTTGTTTTAAAGCAGACCCTATGACTCGCACACATGTTAGACTTCTTGGTTCGTGTTTCAAGACAGGTCGGGGTATGGTCGGTGTTTCTTGTTGGTGTCAGTTGACCTGATAATAGTGGTCTCAGAATATCCGCTGGTTCTTTATTTCGACGTCCCCGGCCTTTATTACCGCGTTCTCGGCCCCTACCATGTCCTCGCCTTGTGATATTATAGTTTGTTTGCAAATTGCGGCTTGCAGAAACGAAGCAAGCAGATTGCTTTGTTACGCGCATGCGCATAACAATACGTTCATACGTATGGCAGTCAATTTTAAAACTTATCGAACAATGAATCATTTTAATTTATACATTGATATAAACACACTTATCAACCTACGTATGTTCATACGTTGATACATTGATACGTTTGTGCAAATTTGCAAACTCTCTATATTAGAGGATTTGCGCAACTGAAATTGTATTAACGTATGTTTCATACGTAGATATGTTGATACGTGATTGTGAAAACGTGCAGATCAACGTAACATTTCAGTTTATATGTTGGTCGATACGTTTAGGTGTTGAACATATGAGTGTATGAACGTATTGTTATGCGCATGCGCATAACAAAGCAACCGGCCCGCTTTCATTTTTGCAAGCCGCCATTTGCAAAAATGACGGGCCGACCACGCGATAGAGGCTGAGGACTCAGTATTAGAGGCCGGGGACGTGAAATTAACGCACCATCGCCGCCGCCGCCACCACCACTAACACACCACCACCACCACCCACGGTAGAAAGAAACATGGTATGCTATAAGGGTGGAGCTACAATTTAGGTCACGTGACCTGTGATGCGAACTTATCCACAAGCACCCATGGTAACAGGGAATCGATACAATTGGTTAGTTAAATTGTTTTGGCTAGGAAATAATTCTATTTCTGTAAGATCTGATAAAAATTGAATTTATTATTATTATTATTATTATTATTATTATTATTATTATTATTATTATTATTATTATTATTATTATTATTTTTTTTTTCTGAAAAAAAATAAATTTTTATTTAAATTTTTAGTATACACCTCCTTGCCAAAAAATGGAAATGGGCAGTGCTCGTTTCCATTTCCATGCCAGGCACTTTTTTAGTCAGAAAATGTAAAAGCTGTAATACTAACAGACAAATGGTTTTAAGAGGATTTATAGAAATGGTAGAGCTATCATTTCGTGTAAAATTTTTGAAGATTGATTAAGTAGTTACTGAAGAAAAAAATTAAAAATTACTAAAATCAGGTTTTTGCAATTTTTATTAGTGTTCTATGATTAACACTCAGAAACAGCTTTGGAAACATAGGCAATATAATTCTTCTCTTCTACCGATCACACAATATGTGTCATAGCAACAGTAAAACAATACAACAAAACATGAATAATAATGTTATGCAAACTAACCCTAACAATTTTGACAATATCTCGGGAACTGTTAAAGATAAAATTAAAAATCAAACTTATCTAGGATGTTCAATTTCTTGGGCAACTTTTCTAAATTGGTTGTATGGGTCTGCGAAGCCCTCGAAAAAAAGTCCCTAAAAAATGATTTTTTGAAAATTTTGATTGTTGACAACCATTACATAGTTCCATTATGACTTTTTTTGAGGGCTTCGCAGACCCATACATCCAATTTAGAAAAGTTGCCCAAGAAATTGAATATTTATAAGATTTTATAATATTTATAAGATTTTATAATATTTATAAGATTTTATAATATTTATAAGATTTTATAATAATAATAATAATAATAATAATAATAATAATAATAAAAATTCAATTTTTATCAGATCTTATAAAAATAGAATTATTTCCTAGCCAAAACAATTTAACTAACCAATTGTATCGATTCCAGATACAAATAATTAATAAATGTATGTAAAAATACATCATTTTAATATTTTTTTGCAACAGTAGTTTATCTTCTTCGTGAACTACTTGGAGTCCGAATGGAATTTGAAGTGTAATCCACCACAAGCGCCCCGTTACCATGGGTGCTTGTGGATAAGTTGGCGTCACAGGTCACGTGACCTAAATCATAGCTCAGCCCTTATAGCATACCATGTTTCTTTCTATCATGACCACCACCATGGTCCTTTAAAGGACCATGCCACCACCAACACACCACTATTGACCACTATTGACTGCATCAGATATTTGAATCAAGTTTTGATCAAGATTGATTGACAACACGTAGATTGGATGATTTTTGTTTGCGCAAACACTCATCACGTATCAACGTAAACGTATGAACGCATGAACGTACAAACGGTATCAGGTCAAAACCTCGCCAATTTTAACCTCGCCGACAAAAACCTAGGCGGAATAACCTCGCCAACAATAACCTCGCCCGACTTAAACCTCGCCCGACTTAAACCTCGCCCGACTTAAACCTCGCCCGACTTAAACCTCGCCCGACTTAAACCTCGCCCGACTTAAACCTCGCCCGACTTAAACCTCGCCCGACTTAAACCTCGCCCGACTTAAACCTCGCCCGACTTAAACCTAGCCGACAAAAACCTCGCCAACATAAACCTCGCCAGGACATAAACCTCGCCCTACTTAAAAAATTAAAAAATTAAAAAAAAAATTTGAATGCAGATTTTTTTTATTTTGAAATTTTTCTGTTTAATTTTTTAAATTTTCAAATTTTTTGTTTATTTTTTAAATTTATAAAGTTACAAATTTTCAAACTACAATTTTCGCCAATGCAACTAACCAATATTTATTAATATTATTTTTAGTGATACTGCGACACGTATTAAAATATTGTAGGGAGTTACGGTGAAATGTTGTATAATGATTACCTTCAAAAAATGGCACATAACTTGGATTTTCAAGTAAAATGATTGTCAATAATAATAAAATAATATTTTAATGATTGCATTGGTGCTAATAATTTTATTTACAATTTGTAAATTTGTAAATTTGAAAATTTTTCTTTAAATTTTTAATTTTATTTAAATTTGTAAATTCGTAAATTTGAAAATTTTTCTTTAAATTTTTAATTTTTAATCTGGCGAGATTAAGTGAGGCGAGGTTATGTGGAGCTAGGTTTTTAAGTCGAGGTTTTTGATGTCTAGGTTTAAGTCAGGCGAGGTTTTTGTCAAGCGAGGTTTATGTTGGCGAGGTTTTTGTCGGCTAGGTTATTGTCGGGCGAGGTTATTGTCGGGCGAGGTTATTGTTGGCGAGGTTATTGTCGCCTAGGTTTTTGTCGGCGAGGTTTAGCGGGCGAGGTTATGACCTGGAACTGTACAAACGTATAACTTTTTAATTTATACGTTTGTACTTTCATGCGTACATACGTTTTTGTGATCTGTGCAAATCCTCTAATGTGTTCACACTGAACGCAAGGAAATGTGACACATCACAACGCAAGATGTTTGCTTCTCTGCACCATCATGAGCTCTTCACTTTGACGTTACATTGAACTTGTAGTCCGCTGCAACATACAACAAAAATTTTAAATCTCGAACACAGAAACAACAGAAGTGCTCATACAGCGAATAAAATACTCGGATATAAGTAAAGCAAAACTGTTGTAAACAAACTGTGTTTACACTGAAGGAGATCCAAGAGAAAATGTTGTCTACATATTTGGACAACGTCTGAAAACTGCATTATGTTGCATCTAGCAAATCAGGCTATGTAGCAATATCTGGTACCGTTGATCTATAGACTCAGAACTATTTCTTTTTACTACTTGCATTAGGGGTTTTAGGACATTTCAATACATTAAATTGCATTTGTATAAAGAGTTTTATGGACGATTGGTATTGCAAACTTTTGTCTATCGATAGTTCAAGAAAGAAATTATACAAGATCCCTAATGGCTAAAATTGTCTTTTCAGCCAAAAAAAAGTGTATTAAGTTTACTACTAGTTGCCTTAGACTAGAATAGTTCCCTGCTGTACAACACTTGCCGGAATTCTTAATTATCTCCTTACAACTAGGTTTTAGTACACTCTTGAGGTCAAGCAAAGGATTCTAAATTGTTCTCACCAACACCTAAACTGCTGTTAAAGGTAAAAAATGTCAATAAAAAGACTTTTAAAGCCCACAGGATACTAAACCCAACACTACAGAACAACAGAATTTGCTAGATTCTCTTTTTTTTGTTATTTTTTTAACAAAATCTTTTATAACGAGTTTTTTTTTTCTATTAAAAAAAGATAACGTGTAACCACTTTATTTTACTAAAAAACATTACTCTTTTTATTATTTCACGAACCTTCTTGTTAAGCTAACAGTTTTCTTCATCTTTTTTTTATGAAGTTGCTGCTGCTGCTACTCTTAATTGTGTGCCAATTTGTTTTCTTCTTTTTTTTTTTGTGTGTACATCTTCATCTTCGATTTTTTTTTGTACCTGCCATGTCACTACTTGCCAGTTCATATATATTTCTTAGCCAGTCACCCTCGCAGGAATCGGCAAATCAGATATTCTTTTAAAAGATTTCCCTTTACCATTTCACTGCGGAATGTATAGTCCCGCATGTCTAATACATCACGTTGACAACTTTCACCACCCAATTTATTCAGTAGAATATAATTTATTCCATTTATCGCTTCGAAATGAAAATATTTGTTATTGGGATTAAAAATATGGGAAAAAGTGGTCAATTTTTTTATATATAACTTTACTCTTTTTTTTTTAAAAAAAACGGCAAAAACCATTTTAGTTTTTTTCATTTCTGTTTTGTATTCCAAGTACATGTTCACTTCTATTGTGAAATGCTGGAAGGAAGATGCTGACAGAACGGAGCTGCCAATTGCTTTTCGCACCGCTGAAACGGATAGCTCTTGACAAATTAGCGAACTGCCTCCAATCTTGACGAAATATATCGATCCGAACGAGGGCTTTTTCGGGATCTTGTGCCCTTATCAAAATAAGTTTCTTTCGATATACTTTATAGCATCGTTTGCCTGTGGTAACTAAAAGTCAAGCTAGTTTTTTTATTTTGTTTTAAAAATTCTTAAAAAAACCCCCGGAAAATTCTAGAAAACAAGAATTATCGTGATTTGTGTTTTTGGACGCGGGTTTTATTATAACAGTAATTGACGGCAGGATTTGCGCGTTTCAAGAGGGGTTACAGTATTGAGCTATTATAAATTGCACTGCTTGGATGCTTGAATTTAAAACAAAATTATTTAAAATGGTAATTAAACGAAAAAAGAAAAAGTTAATTACTCGTAATTGAAAGCTCATTTTAATATGGAAATTATTCAACCAATTTGACCCCTTGATTGTAAATTGAAGTGACTTACTGAGCATTGGCTATTTTTCCATTCTCGTGGAAAAACTTTCTTTACATTTATAATGAATGAGCATGTCGGACTTGATTCAGCTTATTTTGATTTTCAATCGTACCTGATCATATTTTCATGATTGAACTTTGAAAACCTTAATCTCAGTGAAAATCCTGCAAGTGACGATGTATTAGGAACTAAGAAGTGGTAAATTGAAAAGAATAAACTTTGACAAAATTATTATTTTTTTTTTCTTTCAAAACAATCTAACACATAATTACAGAATCAATGATTTCGTTTATCTGAGAAATGATGATATATGAAGGTGAAGCAGCAATTGACAGTGAATAAATCAAAGTTAATGTAACGGGTAAATCATATTTGATGAGCTTTCACACATGTGCTGACAAACTGCTCTTTTATTTCAGCGAGAACCAATTCACGTTGACACATGAAATCTGAACTATCATACAGATGGGGAAGAAAAAATGCAATCGCACTTACTAAGCAGTGGGCATTATTACTGAATCAATTTTCTTTTCGTGTCACATGCCCAAACTGACTTTGAAATTGACAAATTGCATCAATCGTAAACCTTAAATCAACTTGGCTTAGACATAATTTATCTTCTTTTTTAAATATTAAATGCACAAACGCAACTGGTCTTAGTAGCTAAAAACTCTTCTTGCATATAGTATATATCCATGACTGCGCAAGTGCACAGCCATACAGTATTCACAGAGTGAAGAATAGAATTTATTCATGACACTAATATTTATGCAAATAATGCAAATTTTATTTAAACCATGCACTGAACAAATGTAAGGGTGCTTCTTCTGTTTGTTTTGTGCATGTCAGATAGTTACTGGCAGAAATCGAGGTTTGCCTCGATTATTTTGTTTACTATTGAGAATTATAATTCTCAATTCTAAAACAAAANA